>OX579648.1:16467159-16772159 GCA_951230895.1 Carpatolechia fugitivella | reverse complement strand
ACCAAAATCACTGCCGTTGAAGAGAGGCATACTGAAAGTCTCTGGATCTGGCCACTTACAATAAAAGAATGATAAAACAATATTATGGAGTTCGAAAATGGAACTCTTTAGGAGCATGTTACTTTTTAATTTGCGAGACTGCTAAAAAGTGATTTTGGTCGGATATGTACCTATACGAACTAATGCTTCTCATGTCGCTCTACACAACAATATTTAATATTGTTGTAGAGTGGCAGAACGTTAATAGTGTGGCAGCGAGGGCCGTTTTGTACCTCCTAATGAATCTTTGAATTAATATTATAATTCTAATGATGTTTTTGTGATAAAGGAAAGCACCGTGACGAACACAACTCTTGTTCTAAAAAAAAAATTATGGACTAAATAAGCTACAACCTTCTGCATGGTTTAACAGTTCGTGAAAAAAAATCGCAAAAAAAATAAATAAATTGACGGAGTAATATATGTATTTTTTTTAAGTTGTTGTAAAAGAGTAGTTCTAATTACTGAAATACTCGAGAGATTTTACGTTATAACACGTAATAGATTCCAACTTTTCACTGAGGATGTTATACAATGTGTTATTAAAATAACGCTAAAATTGACTTGATCAGCTGACCAGTTAGTGTGAAAGTAAAAAGAAATTGTCAATAGGGGATCGGACTGTTCACCATATTTTATGAATTATTTTTAAAATATAGATTAGTAGCAGACGATTTGCGAAGAAAAAAATATAATCGGTTGAAAAACGAATTTACAGTGATTTTTTAAAGTTTCAATATGTCTGTTTCTTTCAAAAACGATTTTTTGTATGGAGATTATAATGACGTTACTTACAAATGACGTCACAAGTGGGTATGTACCTCTCTGTCTAATCTTGAATTTCAAACCTTTATAACTCGGTCAATTTTAAAGATAAAGCAAAAATTCTTTTAGTGTTCGATAAACTTCGATACCAGAAACTAAGAAGTTTGGATTGATAAAATAAAAAAAAGTAGTCCGATCCCCTATTTTAAAAAGTTGTGGAACAAAAGTTGTTCTTTTCACCTACCACCCGAGAGGTTTTGCGGTATCTTACTAACACGATGTATAGACTTATTATTATAATATTACACTTTAATATTTCCGTTTCCAGTTGCGCCTGGCCTTCAACCGCCAGGGCGAGGAGCTGCGCGTCGTGAAGCGGCAACTGCAGAACAGCCAACAGCGCGTGCGCGACCTCGAGCTGGCCGTCGCCGCGCTGCAAGCCCGCCTCGGCGGCGCCTAGGGGGGCGCTCCTCACAGGCGTCACGGCACACTCCGCAGCTCATACGGTCCCTTTCAATACAATCCGGCAATAATGTAAACATGATAATTTTTGACACTAACTTTCCAAAGACAAACAAGGCTTTGATGAGTAAAAATTTAATGATTGCATTTTATCAATATAATGCAGTTTTACGTGTCTCTAAAATCGATGACATGGTTCCTTAGAACAAATATTTCTATGTCATATAGTCTCAGAGTTTACCCATACCTGTGCCCATACTGACCCATCCTGGGCAAGGGCAACCCAAGCAAGGCAAGTATGTATAATAACAACTTTGATTTAATACAAATTAAAAATATAACAACTTATAAAAAAATTTAATGTAGGCCATGTTACTACTGTTTATTATTTGAAAAAATATATATATATTAGCGTTTGACTTCAGTGTTACAGAAAGTAATGACTAGAAATCAATGGTAAAAACGCCTACCCAGAAGATTCAGTACGTAGATACAAACGAACTTTTGAATATACCGTGACGTACGTACCAATGAAAAAAATCGCACTACACATATTTTTTTGTACGAACAGCTCGTGCCAACCTAACTTGAAATGTTAGTTAACGCTTCGTAGATCTCAATGCGCAAGAGTTTATTCCTTGAGATATTTTGAGAATCGCTGCCCGCTTCAAGCATACTTCGAAGTCTACCTTACAAACTATTCTGTCTCGTTTCACTCCATGAACTGATGAACAAGCTCGACTTTATTCGAATCTTACAATATGGAGATTATTGGTGTGCCTATCAAATGATTTGTATTTTAGTGTCGATTATTGACGCAGTATTTAAAATTACTGTAGGCTTGAAACCTACATTTAGGATTTATCCAAGAAAAATATGAATTTTTTATATTTATCATTTGTCTCACTTGAGAATTTTCGCTTAAATGCATTAGTTAGATAGATAGTTGAAACTATGGTTTGTGGTTGAAATTGAAAGAAGACAAGGGCACTGTGTAAAGTTGGAGATACTGAGATAGTATTAAGCATAATAAATAACAAAATGCAAGTATTCAGATAGGTTTGTAAGGAATGTTATAAATTCAAAGACAAGAAATGGATTAGAAGAGATTTTCTCTTGATAAGATAGGTGAGGATTAACGTTTTGCAGCTTAGTCAAGCTTCTCAGGCAGCTTTTGTATGAGCCTATTATTTTACACGTTTGATGCCAAAATTATGGGCTAAATAATTTATTTTCTATTATATTTTACTTCATAGTCTAGATAATATTTAGCTCAGTGTTTGCGAGCAAAACAATGCTAAATCGTACACTGTGTATGATCGCTCAAAATGAGGAACCATTAATGCTTACTTTTGTAAGAATACTTACAGTGCGAGACACATAGATAAAAAAGTGTCACTCTGAACTTACCAGTCAATCATTGCCACTTTTGGGTGATGAGTTTAGATCCAACTGTACTTTCTACTATTTTGTGTCGCACTGTAGGAGATGTTTTCGACACAAATATGTCTATTCTATCACTTTATTACGTGAATCTTAATAATATTACGTTGTATAATTTGTATTATTGTAAGTTTTTGATTGTAATTAGGCCTAGCTTGTATTGTAGTTTTTGAAAATAACGTTTGAAAGTTATGAGAAGGCCTTTTGCTATATTTAGCAAGCTTGTGATACTGCCATGACAGGTACTTTCCGTTGTCACAATTTGTATGAATTTATTATTATATTTTTTCTACAAAATTAATTATGCATGTGCAATGATAATCAGGGTTGTTATGTATGGTTTTATGAAATGTTTTGACATTTTGTTTTGTGATGTCCAATTTTGGTGAGCACATTTTTATCAGCACAATAATCTATTTCCAGTTTTCTTGTAAGTTGACATTTATTTTAGTGATATGTTAAAGTCTGATCTAACAGCAGCGTTACCTGTTATGTTTTGTTTTTTGTCTTATCGTGTAACAACATTGTTCATAGAAAAATCGAGTCACTTTTAAGATTTCTTTGGCATATTTTTAATGCCTAGATAGATAAAACGTCCATTACGAGGGGATCTCGGGTAAGTACCATATAGAAGTGACTCGATTTTTTAAAATAAAAAGTACCTACTACACTACGTGAGCAATTAATTAGGTGCATGGCCCTGTAAAACCTCCCACATTCGGTTATACAGACGTGACTGTACTAAGTACATACTAAATTGTATAAACCAATATTCTGGCGATTTTGTATTCTTTGTCATGTGCCTAATTACTTTGTTAAGTAGAACCTATGTATTAATCCGCTAGTTTTGTATAATATTATAATTCCAGTTCAAGTATTAAGTACTTTCAAAAGCATAATAATATTTTTAACTAAAGAAGGTATATCTTGCATCGCGATGTTGTACAAAAAGGTTACCTGAACTTTATACAAAGTAAACTCTAGTTTTTAAAACTGGCATCGTAGTAGATTTAGATGCTGGATCTTTCCAAAATTGCTTTTAATTCTAATTGCTTGAATGAATCACGTATTCACGTTAAAATTCTTAACATTGAACTGAATTCAGAAACTTATATGTAAAATTAACATTCCATTTTTTCTCTGTAAAGCAGTAGATTTAGTGGTAAGTGAAAATGAAAGTATTACTGTGCATTATCTGGATAATATTACTTGCTAAGTCGATGTTAATATTTATTGTGTATTTTTATATCATGCTTATGTAGCACAAATTTTCAATAAATGTTTGGACAGATGATATTTTGTTGTTTTATTTTAACTCTGCAGAAATGTGTGATAGCCAAACATTTTGGTATTATCTATTAGTATTTTTGTAGATTTGTTTTTTTACAAAGAGATTTAGTGAAGATGCCGTTTTTTCAAGAATAAAATGCTATTTTGTAAAATAAAATTTATTCTGAGGTGATGTATAAAACTACATTACTTACTTACCAACTAAGTATATTTTTGTACACAAGACACGACACAACACATAATTAAATTACATACAATTATCTTATCAGTCTGTCTGAGGTCAAGTGGCAGGATAACGACCTTATATGTATAGGCCATAATGGAAAACAAACAACTTGCTGACTTGTAGGCAAGTCATTCATAATGCTCTAAATTATCAAGATCTTGATAAGATGATATTCAAACACTTAGTCATTTCATACATGATAAGTAGGATACCTATTCAACTAATTACACTGTGCAGTTGCAGCTTAAATTAAATACTAAAGTTCTGTTGTATATAAATAATATGCAAAATTATACAAATATGAATTGTAAAAAATAAAATCTACCATATTAATATAAACAGTTATAATTTCAATAATAAAATTGAGATTGTGCTTAAATGCTATACTTGATATCAATACAATGGACGGAATGACTGGAATGTCAAGCTCAATTAAATTCAAAAATATAATAATATATTTTTTCACCTATACATACGATACGATTATCTATATGTCATACTTCTGAATGTAAACTTTTTGACTATAGACAGAGAATCAAAGATCTTTTTTTAATATAATGCATTTAAATGTAAAATAGTAATTATGAAGTTTGGTACTCCTATATAGTGGGTACAATGGGCCAATTTGAATTTTGAGTACAGTCTATATTACATGTGTGGTACAGTTCAAGTATACCTTGAATCTTTTCAACATGGCTTGAAAAGAATAGTGATTGAAATAATTTATCTACATGAAGCGTCATTTTTTTTTGTCATAAATCGCTTCATTAATTATGCTACATTTTTTTATTATCTTTCGATTGAAAGTTAGTTGGTAATCAACAACTGACACATTCAATTTAAGTGCGCTGAGGAGAGAAGTTCCTGCGTAAAAGCGAGATTTAGCTATTGTCACAGAATTAATCTATTGTGAGGATAATAATAATAGCTGAATTCCTTTTCCCCCAGGAGGGATGGGAGTCGTACGTAAATTATGAGACGCTCTTTTTGGGAAAGGGGACAGTTTGGCAAGGATTTAGAGCCATTTACCGATCGGTTACGTTACGATTTTAATTTATTAGTCCTATTTTGAGCTTCTCTTCTTTAAACGCACCTGCCTCGATATACGGTTTACAAAGCAAACCTTACAAAGAGTCCAGTGATCACAATCAAGCCCGATATGCTAACTCCTGCAGCTGAGTTGCAGCCATCAGTGCCACAAGTGTACACACAAGTTCGGTACTCCAGCTTATCTCCTGGTTGCTGCACGTAGTTACAGTAGTTACCAAGGTCTAGGGACGAGCAGTAACGTTTTGTGCTTATTCCACCTGAAATGTAATATAGTTTTGTAAACAATATGTCTTCTTAAAATGTCGAATAAATCAAGTATATTTAAGTAGGCATATGCAGCAGTCACCATAAAACATTTTAAGCACAAAGGTTTTTTTACAAGGAACTCAGGGGAGAGCAGATGCTAATGCGTTCAGAAATGCCAAACATGTTAATTTAAGATTCGAAACTTCAATCAATTTGTTTTGTTAATCTCCCCAATTCTCGGGTCCGGTGGCAACTGCATTTAAAGGTAGCTGTGCTAATTATTTTGCTCAGTTTGTTTGCTGGCTAAAGAAATATAACTAAGTATACCTAGAAGTAACTACTTACTTACTAATAAAAATATCTAGGCTATGTTATAGGTGCAACAATCTGTGCTAATTAGTTATTGTAACTTACCATCAAATAAAAATCCCAGAAAACCAGAGAATCAATACTACAGTGACCTGTGCAGAAACTTCAAAGCAAGTGTATTTACATACAGGCATTAGATGAAGGAATTAAGATAAAAGCACCAACTCCATAATGTTTCCCAACAGGATATTTGACTATTTATGTGAATTAAATATGATAATATTATTCTATTTATAAAGAAAAAAATAGGAGAAAACCATTCATTTTGTCTAAATTAACTTATTTAAAGTATGAATTAAACTCAAAAGTTTTTTTTTTATTTCAGCAAAAATAACTTTGTTATTGTAGTCAAATACCATGATGCTCTTTTGCTTTTATAAATGTTTAGAATGCCGATCCTAAAAAGCAGTGTTGTGTATTACATGAAACCAGGCAAAATTGCAACTTTTTATAACTTGCTGTTTCAACTTAATTTCTTGGTCAATAACAATTTTTATGCATATACTGGGCCGCAATCAGTTAGAGTGTGCTATAATCATGCCATTTCAACCTCGCTGGCCACCTACACTAACTAATTGCAGCCCAGTAGTACATACAAACAAGAGTGCAAATCCAAAAGTTAGTAGTCAATGACCTATCTGTTTAATGCAATACTGAGCATTGTAAACAAGTTCACAAGAGAACGGCTTTAGAACTCCACCATCAAGCTTCATGAGGCCGTCTCCACACTCCATCGTTGTTGAAGAGTTGCACTGGTAGCAGTCTATTGATAGAACTGTTATAATTCATTAGCTTTAAATCATACTCTGAAAACCTCTGAATTCATCATAATACATTAGAACAAGACCACATAGCTTTTATTTAAAAAAACAAGTTGAAAAACCTAATAAGAATATTTTTTCTATGAAGGAATTTGAGATTTCAAGCATTAGTTTAATTATTAGTATTTAGAGTTAATCATGCTTTTTACCATCATAGAGGTTGTAGAGTTTATAAATATGGTATTTGTTTTAGTTTTAATCCCATTTTTAATACCCATATTAATTGTATAGGTTAGAACTTTGTTAAGCTCATTCTAAGACCCATTTATCTACTGTTGCATTATCCTGAAGATTTCTACTACACTTTATCTCACCTTCGAACCTCCCTACATGTTTAATACAGAACTCGGCGCTGTGTATTGAGGAACAATCGACTGGAGACAGATCATTGTCTTCGCCTAAAAACTCTGTACATTCAAACGGGTTGTCGGAATCAGTCCCCGAACATTGATAACAGCTTATCGAATTAACTAAAAAACAAAACAAAAATAAACAAAACAAAAAATATTAACAAAAACAAGAGAAAATCGTTAGAGGAAACGCCCTTACTCATACCTGTTGTGAATGTGGCAAATAAAAGCAAAAAACTTAATGCCGACATTTTTAGATTACTTTTCTTCATTGTACACATGTGTTTTAATTCAGGAAATAATTATAATTGGTTAAATAGAAGCAAATTTTAACAAAATCAATACAATTTGATCCGCGTCTGTTTGACAACTAAACTAACTATTCCCTGCGTTCCGAGACGCGCTGAAATCGATTAAAGTACCCGTAATCGCGTTCCGAATCACTGTCAGTCATACATTTATTAGCTTTTCTGATCGCTGACAGCGCTGAAAGTCTGATTCGGAATGCGCCCATTGATTGAAAGAAATGAATGAATGTTTTGCAACAAGAGAATGAATGAAATGAAGCAATGACCTTATTCTGGTTTTGGGTGCCTGGCTTTTGGCGCTTACATTTTTAAACATTCAGCGCCATTTTCAAAGTTGTATTAGGGTCGGGCCACACTTATCGACGGCGATCGACGGTTTGCCTATACAAAACGCGCATTTAGTATGGAAATCCATTCGCATCTTTCGCCGCGTCCGATGCGAAAGGAGTTCCATACAAAATGCGCGTTTTGTATAGGCAAACCGTCGGTCGCCATCGATAAGTGTGGCCCGACCCCTATTTTATAACATCATTGGTTGTATGGTACAATAACGGATGTGTAGGAAGAATTAATTTTTGTTATTATTTTTATGGATGGATGATGGTTGGATACATTGACTTTTAAAACGGTATGGACAGAAACTACCTACAAAAAAAAACGTGCCCAATGTATATAATATATAAAATGGCGTCTTTTTAAGGGATGCCAAAAAAATGTCGACATTTGTTTACACTAAACAACCAACAGTTTGACAGCGCATGTACCAAAGACTTGTGTGAAATAAAATGACGGATGTGGCACGCGCGCCCAAAAACGAGACGTCATGCAAAAAAATTGCCAGAAACTTGAAAACAATAAATATGTTTAGGTCTTTCTTACAACGGCGTTGTCTATTAGATGAAAAGAGACAAACATATATTTTATAGTGTTATGTCGAAAATAATAATACTTGTATAATTTATTGTACAGTAGCTATAGTACAATAGTTCCTGTCCATACCGTTTTATAAAGTCAATGGTTGGATATGATAACCTAACACATAAATAAAAAAACAGTATCGGTGGCCGGTGCCGATACGAACGGTGGAACATTCGACGAAGGTTCCGGGTTTGAATACCGGCGGGGACATCGTGAAACAAGAATCTCTTTGTAGTACATTCCTCAGTCTGATATTCCGTGGACAGGACAGTGCTAGCTGAAATCTCTTAGGTAGTACCATTAGCACATAATTTATATAGCCATTAGTACTACAACACTCAGACTGTCTGAAAGTAATGATGATACAGTGCTTCGGAAAACACGTTAGCCGTGTTGGGTCCCGGCTTCTTTCTACAGAAGTATCTCGGCTCTCTGTTTGGCACCGGGTTTTGCGAGGTCAGTTTACCTACCAGTATAATAGGTAGGTGTACCACTCATACAAATGTAATAATGTCAAAGTAATTTTTAATTTCAGTATTTGCATTATTATAACCCAAATTAGAGATGTAAGGACACGAAGTCCTTTAAAGAAGACTCGACTCATCTCTAAGGTTTTCAACTCAATCGAGTCGTGCAAACCCTGAACCTTGAACCTTTTTTTGTAAACGACTACAACTCGAGGTTTAATTTTATATTCGAGTCACTTTAAAAAGACTCCCATTTATAAACGACTTAGTTGCGACGAAAAACCTCGAACCTTTTCTTAAACGACTCGGCTCACGCGAGGCGCGAGTCGCGAGGTGTATCACAGATCAGTAATATAATGTAATGTAAGCCGTATTATCACAAAATGTGAAATATTGTTGTATTGTGGGTGTAGGTAAGTATTTGTGTTTTTGTAAACTAAACACACTTTCATTATTTCGTTTTCTTTTTTGAAATCCTATTTTAAATGACTCGGGTTCTTAAACGACTCGCGTTTTTTACTTGAAAGGCTCGGGTCCGAATTTCGCACTCAAGTCGTTTAACTTTAAGCGAGCCATCTGATGACTCAAACCATTTTAGATTTGTAAAAAGCCTCGAGTCGTATATTTGTAGTCGAGTCTTCAAAGTCGAGGCGAGTTTTGAACATAAGGGTTTAAATTAAAAGCCTCGAGTCCTATCATCTCTAACCCAAATGCGTAGCAAATTCTAGCACACATGATTTAGGATTTTAATAAGTAAAACGAAACTTTATTAATTTATAGACATTTTATTTGATGTATTGATTTCCACATTATATAATTATAAAAAATAGGTTGTAGGTAGGTAGGTATATCTAATTAATAATTTGAAAAGTACCTACCTTAGATTGTCCTCTGTTCTGATCTATGTAAGTATTAGGTTATCTTAAATTACTAACTAGTTACAAACTATGGACGTTTCAAAAACATTTTATAAAATTGTAAGTGATATTTTCTCACAATCTTAACATTTTACAGAAAAAATACGTTCATTCATTCGTAGATTCATTCATTCATAAAATCGTGTTTCACTAAAAAGTTAATTTAGATCACAATTTGCATGAGCGGAACTTAGAGACTCATGTTAATTTGTACATTTTAAATCTAATTTAAATGCATTAACTTATTCATTAAGTCTAATAAAAAATGAAAAATACAAGTAAAACTTACAGGCAGTTATTAAACTTTTATTGTCATCATGTAAATAACCTTAAAAATAAGTAAAGAAATAAAAAAAGTATCACACAGTTTGGAATGTTAAAATAAGAAAGATGAAAGTATGTATGTATACCTAGAATATATGTAAGACCTAGATTTAGGCAAAGAAAAAATAATACAAGACTAAGTAGATCACAAAATATTAAAGTTTATATAATTGGCACTTATTTAGAGTACCTATTTGTTGTTGTAAGAAAAATATCTCCTCTATTTCTAATCGAAATACTTTGTCTTTTATACACACGTGACGTTGGTCTCATTTCGATGTGATGTTCAAATGCGATAAAAGTTTAAAGATCGCGTTTACGTTTTTTTTTTAATACGTAGACGGATTTACATACAATATTTCTATAAAAGGTCCGCTTAAAAATACTAGTATAGTGATATAACACGAGCTCATAAAATGCTTACAATATTTATTATTGACACAAAACACACACATTCAGTAAACCCTCTTTGTTTTCAAATTCTATGAGTAAACTATTAGATGGGCTGCCTAATAATTAAGTAGGTAGGTAGTATAATATATTCTGCCTTATGTTTCCTACTGCTCTAGGTACTTGCAATTATTTAACCCCCGTAGATCAGCGAAAATGCAGCAAATGTATTTCAGACTTCAGTGATTTTTAGTAAAACCCAATGATTTTAACGAAAATTAATTGACCATCACTAAAACTCAGTGAATATCACTTACACCAACTATCACTAAAACTCAGTGACTGTCACTAAAACCCAGTTATCTTCACCAGAACTCTGTGATATTGATTAAAGCCCCTTTCCAGTGTACAATGAAGGCTCCCGAGCAGTTCCTTCGTTCAGTTGAGTAGTTGCGGTCGAAGGGGCATGGACCCCTCCACCCAGAAGTTGGGTCGCTGCATCATGGTCTGCCAGAGCGTCACTTCCTTACCGGCGCTGTCCATCCAGTTCACACTCGCGCCCATGTATGTTCCTGAGGATAAAACAGAAGTAAAAAAATAAGAGGGTGTCATAATAACTGTTGACTTCTCATGAGCTAAATCAGATCCTCGGATCACCATTTGTATACTTTTTATTGTTCAATGCCTGAGCCGCAAAATCGATCAATGCTCAACCTCTAAAAATAAGGAGACTGGCTACGATATGTCTTTCAGCTTCTCCTACTACCGATGTACTTTTTCTTCAATTTTGTTATAGGGCCATTGACGTGACTCGTGTAACGACCACTCCCGAAGTTAGTAGCCGGAGCCAGCGGCTAATAATAATAAGTTGATTCTCACCCGAGTCCATAAAAATGTTAGTAACAATTTTTTAAATAACTATGGCAGTACAGATGGGCCTATAATGTGCCTTCAGTTCAGAAGCACGGAATCATCTTATTTTTCGAACAATCAGGTGATGGAACAATCTGTAATATCCGAATCAAACTGGGGAAAATCTCACATAGGCATAAGGTTCAAATTCGATGTTTGACAATATTAGGATGGCCATCTCCTGTCCCTTTTCAATCTTTAAAAGGTAAACAGGACGGACTAACTTAAATTAAGGATTAGAGCGTGACATCCCGAATCAAGGCCAGTGTCTCCCTGTTAGAATTAAAACCTAGAACCTCCGTAGTGAGAGTTAAACGCTAGACTACTCGGCCACGGAGGCTGTTAATATGATGTGATGATTTGAGTCCAGCTTACCCGAGCCAAGCGACAGCCTTATCGCGCCCATGAAGTCATTGGAAGCGAGTCGATCTCTGTCCCACAGGCTGAGCTCCAAAGCCCTCGCGCCGAGCTCCTGCAGCGTGAGTCCGCGGTACGTGAAGGTGTGTTCCCAGCGCGGGTTGAGCGTCCTGCGCGCGACCGTCGTCTTCTGCTTGGCTAGCCGGCCTCTTTCGGGGAGGAGGTAGCTGGAAACGAGAAAAAACATCAATCGGAGTTTTATCAGCGCTTTAGTACTATCTAAGGGGGAACATCACGTATCTTATGGAAAGTGAGAGATAGCAAAATACCGACATATTCAAGGTCAACGTAAAGAACTGTTAGCGCGATACCGTTGGGCTAACTGATAACGTTGGGTTAGTTGATTCCAACATGGACAGCGGGAACAAACGAATTAAACATGTTTTAAACCCCCTTGACACTTTATACCCTCAATGAAGCACGAAACTATCACTAAGAAAAGAAGTGTTGGTCTGATTTTTAGAACTGCCGGATAGCATTTAAATTTTTAAGACACGTCAATTTTACAGTTTTAGACCTAGTTGTATTATTATTTAACAATCTAAAACTCATTTATGACCACTATAGGGTGCTATAGGTATTTTCAAAAAAAGAAATGTAGGTATCGTATATTTGCGTAAAAACACATTGTTGTTCATAAAGTACCTACTTACAAAAAGGCAGATAAGCTAATCTGTACTGCGCTCGATAGTGTTGAAATTAATTGCGATAAAGCAATATATCGCAATATTTTGCGTAATAAGCACCAAGCTAGTCTAGGTTCTTTTCTTACCAGCCAAAGAAGATTAGGGAATAAAACAAGACTCACAAACAGTCACACAAAAACTACCCTCCGATGAGTTTTTAGTCGGCAGATTCATCGTCACCCATCATAGGCGTTCTATTGGTTTAATACCGACCATTACAGCAGCCTTCAGCAGAAGAAATCATTCTTGGGTTATTTAAAAACGGCGCTGAAGCCTTTATTCCCGCTAGTGCTGTGGAGTAGTGAACAGCCTTTAACTCACCTCTTACAGAAGACATCAGCCAATCCACTGGGTTTGGTGGCCTGCAGATTCTTGGCCTCCTTGACGAGCACGTGCAGAGTTCCCTTGGGCTGTGCGCGGGCGCCGCCCTCCTGCAGCTCGAACTTGAGCCCGACGATCAGGTCGCCTCGAGAGCCGTGTTGCTCGTCGAATTGCTCAGTCTGCAATGGGGAGAGGCAAAGGTTGGGTATGGATGGAGCGCGGTTGGTTGCAAACATAACAATATGGGAATAGACGCTATTGTGGAGCACCTGCAATCCCAACACAAGATATGCCACATTTATTTCCCCTCCGACTGCATAAGGGTTACGTGATGATGCCGTAGTTGAGGCACAGTTTTGGATTACTAAAAAATTGAATCTTATTATGATGAATTGATTTTTCATCAAGGGATATTTGTACCATTTTTGTTTAAAAAATTTGAAAGAACTTGCTCTAATTTTAGTGATGTTAAGGCGCGTTTCCATTGTGCAAGTGCTTGCATGCAAGTATGACGTCACACTTGCGTACAAGTTACTTGAATTGTAAACATTAATTTATAGAACTTGAACCTCACATGCAAGTTTTTATTGTCATGCAAGTGTCCGAACCAGGACAAGCAACGTGCTGTGGCACTTGCGCGCGCAACTTGCATATCACTTGCGCAGACAAGCGTCAGTTGCGCATTATGTTTACAAGTCCAAAACGTTTACGTTTTCATTACTCAAGCTGCATGCAATTTGCAACTTGCATGCAGGCTACTTGCATAATGGAAACGCGGCTTTAAGGAGAAGATGATGTAAAAGTTTAAAATAATTATTTAAGATTTTAATCTTTCTTTGAAGAAATTTTCATCTGATGGTGAACTAAAATTGCATAGCTAAATATAGCTAAAAAACCATTATGGGTGGTTTGAAAGTCAGCAGGCATGCACCAAAATGCCAAGACACTTCTCTGCACCAAATTCTTTTTGTGGGGGTTGTACAAGTCGACAACCGAAAAAACTATAGAATAGAGTAAAAGCAACTGGATGCGAACCGAGCAGGTCCAATGCCCGACTTCTTTTGACTGGAATGATGTTGATGATAACAATCACGATAATGGCCTCGATTCGGGAAATCATGCTCTAATCCTAATTTTAAGATCTAGCTATCCTTTTAGTTTTTATGACCAATGAAAGAGAGGTGATGAATTCAGACGAATGAATGATATTAATTTGAACGAATGATAACCTAAAATAAGGGCATAGCTGTCAGAGAGATTTTTAAGTCGCATGTTTTAGTGCTCTCTAAAATTGTGCGATCGACACGGCCATAAGGTTCAAATTCGATGTTTGACAGCTCTAATAGTAGGATAGGTAGGCCATCTCCTGTCCTTTTTCAATCTTTAAACCGTGAAAAGGATGGACGAACTTAAATTAGAGCGTGACAGTAAGAGTTAACCTCATTGATGCAATGTACTCACTCTCTCATGCAGCTTGTGCCACTGCGGCGCGGGGTCGTCGAACACGACGTCGGCGAGCGGCAGAGTGACTTCGCCCAGGAAGTCGTTCCTCCCGAACATGTCTGCATGCCACACGCTCAGCCACAGCGTCCGCGCAGACAGCGAGCCCAGCGGCTGGATGAAGCTCAGATTCTCCTCGAACACTGGGTTCAAAGTGTTCTTCTTCACCTTGGTTTTCCGCTTGCCAGCCTTGGACTTGTCTGGTAACAAGTACACCTGGAATGGGTGGATAAATTGGTAGTTTAGGATTCTGGTTGTAAGTTGAAGCGAGGGTTTTATTGTTCTTGAGTACAAACAAAAAACCGACATTATACCTACATCGGATTACAAATGGTACGGTTTCTTTTTAGACAGATAGAATTGCGGTTCTAAATGGAAGAACTTAACTTTTTTAATTCAATTGTACCTAGTCGATAAGTATACACTGTGTAGACTTGTTTCTAAAACGGCTTTCAAATAATTAGCTGTGTAGTTTGTTAAAAATTGGGAGGTGGCGGGAATATAATAACAAAATTATTATGTATAAAAATTAAAAGTTTATTTGCTCAAAAGTATAAGTATAAGTTAATTAGAGCGTTCTTTACGCCAAATTTTAGTCTTAAGTATATAAGACATCTCTTAAGTATATTCATATAAATAATAAAAAAGAAAAGATATCAATACCGCAAAAAATAAGATGATTTTTAAACAAATCAATTATCTAAAATCTGCATTTTATACATTTCGGATAAACCGCTAACACACCATATCGGCACCATCAATCTATAAATGTAAACTGTACTAACAAGAAGAATGCTCTCGAAAAATCAACAGGTATTTTAGCAGTTGGTAAAATCCAGTTTGTAGGTCACACGTTAATTACCTATTCAAGGCGTTGTTCTAAATGTTTAATAGTGTCGAATTGTCAAGGCACTTGAAAAACAGAAATATTTTTTACAGCAACCCACATCTCCATACAATCAATGTTAGTAGTTTAGACAAACTGCAGTCTATTACAAGATATCATTGTGTCTGGTTGTTGTTTATCTATATATGTATGTATTTATCTATTTATGTAATGTATATCAGCTGTCTGGTACCCATAGTACAAGCTCTGCTTAGTTTGGGATCAGATGGCCGTGTGTGAAGATGTCCCCACATATTTATTTATTTATTTATTTTATTTATTTATCATTAAATGCATCAGTTGATTTGGCTTAAATATGAAATAGTTACTTGTAATAATTTTACCAGTAAAAGAAAAATATTTTTGTCTTTTCCTTGTAGTCGAAAGCCTATATTCAATTCGAGAAAAGTGGACGTCGACGATGATGATGATGTATCGTCTGAGATGATGATATTTAATCAAAGTTTTAGGAGCATTATTTTTTTTGTGCGGGAAATATTTTTTATAAAACTAGTATTGGTTTTCCTCGAGCATAATACACACAATTACGTAATATATTATAAGAGTGCAACATTATGATTTCATATTTTTATAATATCACAAGCATCGATTATTATCCTAAAAATAAATTACTTACCTTAACATAGGGATCAGATCGGTTCCTCTTGACATCAACAGCTGCCAGGTCTCGACACCTCTTGACTCCGACTTCCAGCGCTCCAAGTCTGTAGTTGTAGAGGAGAGAGAACTGCACATCTCCTTTAACGGTCACGTTGGCCCTGGTGCCCTCTCCCGCGCCGGAGTACACCGACGCCATGGACTCTGAACGGGCCTGAAAGGTTTAAAATCACATGAATTACTGCTTCATAGAGATCACAAATCTTGTTGGTAAAGTCTGGATTGGACATGTTTCTGAATCTAAATGAATTAGATTTACAGTGACATCTGTCTTATACTAAAAGTGTGAACCATTGTACTGTTGTGTGTCAAAGTTAAATAATAGGTTTATTTGGGTAGTTGTTAATTGTTCGCTTATAAACAGCTAACCAATCCATTTAAAAACACCAACTCCAAAACTTTTCAAAATAGAACAATAGGTTAATGCAATACCAATTATTATGAGTACTATAGTGTCATACACCTATTGAACGGTTATCTATGGGTCGGGCCACACTTATCGACGGCGATCGGCGGTTTGCCTATACAAAACGCGCGCAAAGTATGGAAATCCTTTCGCATCCTTTCGTCACGTGTCGATGCGAAAGGATTTCCATACTTTAGGCACGTTTTGTATAGGCAAACCGTCGATCGCCGTCGATAAGTGTGGCCCGACCCTATCATAATATCATTATCACCCAATGATGACTATCGATTATAAAAACAACACTGAGATTAGCAGATATCAGAAAATTTATTCTCATGGAAAACAATAGCTGGGTAACTAATAATAGATAGATTCACATCATTTGATTCGAAGATGAACTATGAAGTCTATGTACTAAAAGATAATACAACAGTAAAACTATAAACATTCAGACTCTATACCTTCACATGAGACCAACACCACGAGAATATCCGGTACACTATCGATGAATGTAGCAGTAGAAATCCAAAATACAGCAGAATCACAGTACAACATACAGACAAATCGAACAGTTTCGTCAAAATGTCCAGCAAAGCCAGATGTATGACGAAAGCCAGAATGATATTTCTATACTTTTCTTCATACACTAGAAATATAGTGTGCATTTTTCGGTTCCCCGAGCAATACTGAATCGGGTTACGTTGATACAATGGTGTTTTTGTTTGGTGACGTTCTCATTTATCTGCTGTTATACGAGACGACACAGTTGGCGTCTGTTGATCGTTGCGATTTCCTGGATTCAGTCATATAACGCAGATATACCTTAGAGACAGTATTCATCCTGAGAATATTATGAAACAAAAGGCTAGATAGATACGTTACTAGAGGAAGGCGTGTCTCGCTAAAATACAAAGTGAATAAAAAGTTTACTTAAGGACAAAATCACGCCTGCGAAAAAAAATCAAAGATTGTTTGTGAAGTCGACCAACCCGCACTAGGCCAGCGTGGTCGACTAAGGCCTAATCGCCCTAATTCAGGGTAGGCTCGAGCCCCTCGGTGGGACTATATATGAGCTGTTGATGACTACTCAAGGACGAAATCTACCTTGACGTACCTATTTCATTCGTTTGATTTTGGACATTGAATTTATATAAATAATTCATCAGCTCTATATTTTATCACTTAAAAACACTTGACATCCTACGCTTTATGTTAATAGATACATTTGATTCGAATAAGATAAGCTAGAATAATTATTCTAATAAGTATAACGTGTTTTAAATGTTTTCGTAAAATAACCTATCAGGAATCCTGTTTTTATGACGCTTAGCTTGGTAACGTACCTAATGTTATAGAGGGTATGTTGCCCGATCCAAATATATTAAGTGGACGCGGAAATATCATAATCTTTTAAGTGCTTATAGGTGTCCTACTACCAGCCTAGTTAGGATTAGCTGCCTCAAGCCTGCAGGAAGTCTACGATTATCTAGATAATTTCCTTTTAATTTAAAAGATAAATATTGACCGTAAAGATATTAGTTGAGATAAAGACTTCCGGTTTAATATCCTTTTAATTTTTAAATTAATTTATTAAAATTTTATACTGTTACTAAACAAACTTATCTAACCTCCTTCACAAGTCTGAAGAAATACTAATAAACTACATAAAGCAGTTATTTGTATCAAGTACGCAGTACATGGTAACTAGGCCTGATTTCGATTTATTATTGTGATAAGGTCCTGGGATTTCCACTGATAAGAGTTTGATTGTATAGTGCGGTTTAGTAGAGCATAGTTATTTTGTAATAACTACATAAGGATATAAACGTAACCTAGAAAAGTGAAAAAGAAAAATATGATATAAAATCAAAGAGTTTTTCCAGTACCTACTTATTTATCACTCTTTTTTCGTAACATATTTTTTTGTGTTTTCACTAAGTTATGATTTTTTATCCAAGTGGCGCTAGTGCGCAGTCAGGTAGCCCCTTAACCAGAATGTTTTGAAAATTTATTTGAAAACAATACAGTGTGAGTTATTATTTGTCTATTCTTAAAATTATCTGTAGGTTTTAATTCTGACATGTTTTTAGTTACTGACAGTGACCAAGTCCACGCCCTCTATGTTACCACTTTGGTAGAAATAACGATTAGGTCCGTCCAAAATATTGACAATGATGTTGAGTATTTAAAAACCAGTATGTTTTAACTAAAATACATATTAATGTGTGACTAAACCTGCCACGCTATTTTCTCGCTGACTTCCTGTAACTTGATCATCAAAGTCGGAGCTAGTAAACAGGCTTCCTATACATATATGTGTCAGATAATAAGGTCTTTGTGGCATTGAGTTAATATCGCAATCACCAGTCTACGGCCCACACGTGCTTTAAAAGGGACCAAGTTTCGAAATAACACACAAATGGAGTTATAGATTACATCTAAATGTTTGCATTCACGACAGAGTCGATGCATATGGACTGCATTTAACTGCATCCCAGCTAGAAAATGACAGTTTGTGTGCATTGCAGTTTATAATAACTCCAACTGAGCTATTTTAGTCGGAGATTTTCAAAGAATACCAAGGACGAAAATTTATCCATGGTTGACACGATTTCTTCTAATTATTAGTTGTTCATTTCATAAACCATTCAAGTTCTCTAGAGTATCTAGTTTTACTAACTATTATAATACAACACGAAAAAATATATTCATTGCACCGAACTGCACGCACACAAGCTACCTATAAAATAAATATTCACTTCCATTTTATCGTTTTATTTCAAAACATAAAGTTGATTGTTTCTTGCGGTTACCAGCGTTTGTTTTCAACAAAATATATTAAGTGTTTAAGGAAATCAGTGCAAAGGAAAATCATGTGAAACAATCATGTTAAAGTATTTTGTATATATATTTTTGTTCATAATACTCCTTCAAATAGAAACGACAGAGAATGTGGGTCTTGCATTATCAACTAAGTTTTGTATAGCGCTTTCAAACACTCTTCGGGGTAAGTTAAAGGACTCTACACATCTAAGCCGCCGACGGTCGGCTACACAACCGGGCGACCTTTGTCCATACCTTTGTCTCATGACAAGAATCATTTCGATCACACGAGCCCGCGCATGCTGTTTACTATCATCATACTAAAGTCACTTCAAAAACAAAAATGTGTCATCTTAGTAAAACCATAAACTAGTCCTTATTTTAGCAGTCTTGTCTAAAGTTGGTACCAGATTCCTCGTGTGAAAATAAACCCTTGCGTCAATGTAAGAAATAAGTACCTAATATTCTTGGAAAATAACCATACCAGTTCCAGACCCATATTAAAATTGTCTTTTCTTTCGATGAGCATGCATGAAGAGATTGATGAATGTGGATGATGCGAAAGAAGTATGTCTGGATCGTAGCAAGTGGAAGGACGTGGTCTCTGTCTACCCCTAAGGGAAAGAGGCGTGACTTTATGTATGCATGTATGTGTATGTGTTTTCTTTTGTGTCATTGAGGCAAATTCTCACTGTCACGCTCTAATTCTTAAGTTCGTCCGTCCTTTTCACCTTTAAAAGATTAAAAAGCGACAAGAGAAGGCCATTCTAATATTAGAGCTGTCAAACATCGAATTTGAACCATAAGGCTGCGTCTATTGCACAATTTTAGAGAACACTTAAAACATGCGACTTAAAAATCTCTTATGACAGCTACGCCTTTATTTTAGGTTATCATTCATTCAAAATAATATAATTCGTTCATTGAATTCATCTCCTGTCTTTCATTGGTCATAAAAACGAAAAGGATAGCTGGATTTTAAAATTAGGATTAATTAGAGAATGACTGTGTGAATCAGGGACATTGTAATTCTCTTGTTTATTATGTATCTACAATAAATGGTTAAATAAACACAGCCCGACACAAAACTTGCTTCCTTCGGCCCGACACAGGCCCGTGCCGCGCCGACATCATCCAGTGGTACTTCGACGCCAGACAGGGCAAATGCTACCGCTTCTTCTGGGGGGGATGCCAGGGCAATGGCAACAGGTTCGAGAATAAAGAGGACTGCGTCGCCCACTGCTGGATTAACGGGTCTAGTATGCCAGGTGATAAAGCTATTCATTACATATTGATTTACTTGTTGTCAGTTCACCAAATAAATTATTTTCATAAATGACAAGAATAACCCTTGAAATGAAAAAAAAAAAAAAACTAAAAATTGATACGGAACATCTTTGTTCCCGATAGCGATTTTGCCAGAAAGATTGCTCAATGCCATTGTAGGTAATATATTGGCGAGCGCATCGAAAGAAATCTTCCCCCTTTGACCTATGTATCTACGAGCCCATTGGGTTCTAAACTACTACGCCGTAGCCTAGCAACGCACCTAGAAATTACAAATTTTTAAATAGATAATAGAATATTCTATTTATTCAAACATTTTGTATTCTTCAATGCCTACCTACATATATATATATAATCTTATCCTATGATATTCTGGAAATAGACCAATATTTTTAATTATAGCTCTGATAAAACATTTCTCATTTTATTAATTGTATTTTTTTCAGATCATCGTCCATATTACTGTCAGCTACCTTTTGATTACGGCTCTTGTTTTGGACACTACGAACGCTGGTCTTACGATAACTTATTCAAGTTAGTAATATTGTATAAGTTGTGATATTTTTCCAGATAGGATCAAGATATGAATTCTCTCTTAAATTAATTTAAAAGAAAAGATATTATTGATATGGTTAGATTGGATATAAAATCTACAGAACAGAAATACCTACAACACACTAGAAGCGCAGATGGGCAGAACTATAGAGTTTATGTAAACGAGAAATCCTTTTTGAAAAACATGGGGTAATACAAGTATGATCGATAAAAGAGTTGAAAAAAAGGATTCAGTATCCGCGTCTATATTAATACCATACCTAAATAAGCAGAGATTACACTTGACTAATAAAACTATATATATATATAACAATGCTGAAGTTAGGTCACACTTGGAACGGTTAATTAGTACTGCAACAGCAATGATCGGTAGTTAGGATTCGATATTCAGGAAGTGTAATAGACGCTTAATTACAGGACCTGTAAACGTCAAATATACTCCGGCTGCGGAGGAAACCAGAACAACTACGAGACTCTCGAGGAGTGCTACCGCAACTGCCTCACCAAACCCAACAACACCCTGAGCAGCCAAAACCAGTTCACCACCTGCATTCCGCTTAACGTGCCCGAACTGCATCGCAGGAGACGAAAAAGAAGACGTTAATAAACTTATATCGATATCTTTTAGCTGGTATATTTCCTTCTGTTTAAATAAAATTATCCTAACGTTACATCTTACATTCAATAGATGGCAGGTGTGTCTCAGTTGAGACCCTAGATCATAGATATCTGGACAAGATCTTACTTTAGAATCGATACTAATAATTTTCAGAAGCGATATCATAATATAATATTACATTCTTTACCGTGAAACAGTCAACAATATATATTTTTAGATAAATTATTATCAAAGGAGATTCTACAATCACATTAATTTACCCAAAAACTAAAAAGGAAATCACTTTGAAATTGAATTCAATGAAGGTGATAACAAATTGTAGCCCATGAACCTAAAAAAATTATCTCCCTAGAATTTTCAAATATCTTACCTGAAGTCCACTCCTGTTGATAGGAAACCGGTCTCGATCCAGGTCCCTCTCGTGCGGCAGCGGCGAGTTCGACCTTCGAGGTAAGGTGGCATGGCCAGGGGACAGCGTCTCCGAGAATACTTCATCTGTGGACAACATTTTAATATTCATAATGTTATTAGGGCAAATCATGATCAGATCTAAATCAGATCATAAAAAGACAGACAACAGGTCGTTATGAGATCATAATAAGTCCCCATGAAGGGGTTCGAGCCTACCCTAAATTAGGACGATCAGGTCATAGTCGACTATGCGAGCAACAATATTACGTAAATATCTAATATATTAGATACTCGTATACTATTTTCCATATATACCTACGTTATAATGGTCGCTACCACATATAAAAATATTTATTATTACTAGCTGGCATTATGCCGCATGTATTTTAAGTGACATCAGAGTCTGGTTACAAATTGTAACATAAAAAAAACCATAAGGGAAATAATACAAGTTTAAGTTAAATTAACAAGGAATGTTAGGATTAAGATGTTAGACAATAAATAATGTTTAAGGCAGTTAAGTTTCAAATTGTATAAAGGTGCAAGCATCAACGGTGAATAAATTGTGATAGATTATATCGCACATTCATTGTGTGAAGCTAGAGAAATTTATTATTGAACGAGTGTGAATTATTAAAGCAATAATCACTGTGAAATTACTATTATTACAAATGTTACATCAAAATGTTAAAAGTAAGTGAACCATAAAACCGATAATACTTTGTATGTTCATTTTATTGCAATAATACGAGTACGAGTAGCAATAACAGAAGAACCAAAAAAATTGTTGTTTTAATCGTCGTGGTGCAACAACCGAAAATATGCACGTTGAAAGGAAACGCGGTGCAAATCAGTGCTCATAATAAATTTGAAATCGTCTAACATGATACCATCGTTTTTCAATTCGACCCAATCATCTTGTTTGATGCGACGGCACTTCTTGCCCCTAGTCAACGAGTTGTCGCACCACTCCAAAGATTTTATAAAAGAGTCTCGACAGTTCATTACTTCTCGTATGAAGGAGACTCGCTCACCAGATCTTAATGTGCTATTTCTGCTTGGTGACAGTTCATCAGGTTCAGGAAGCGACCTATTTCTCGGTTTATACTTCGAACTCAAACTGTTAGAACTTGAGGCTTGTTCACTAGCTAATAATAATTTTGTTGTCGATTTGTTATTTTCTTCATCTATATTTGTAGTTTGTGATGAAACTGGAAATTCGTCTATGACTTTGGTGATGGTAACTGTAGGTAAAGGTGTTGGAGATCGAGTAGCTCTGTCTTGGTGTAAAGTATAGCTAGTGCCTCTAGGCCGCACTAAAGAAGAATTAGGATTGTCTATTGGAGTGAAATGTTCTTCAGATTCAGATTTGGACTTGCAACAAACACAACAGAAACACCACCGTAAGCACTCGCGAAACATACTTCTGTTTTCATTCACTAGGTTACTGTTTGATTCAATTTTATACACTTTAACAGGTTTACGAGTATGTAAAGAGGTTTCAGAGTTTACACTACGATTGTCGAAAGTAAGATATTTTGTTTTAGATTTACGACCCGAAGAAGCCATTACGGTGCCACTTGGTACTGACGCGGGTGTATGAGAGCGAATAAATACATTGAATGACACAATGACATAAACCGTATGAAATCCCCATTTTATCGTATCCTGTGCAAGCTTTGCTTATTTCCTGTTACTGCTAGTTAGTGTGTACAGTAGCGATAGCAACCGCGATATGGAACAATGCTGAACATACGAGCAAAGTCAGCGATTAACTGTACTGATTTAAAATAATTGTGTGCATGAATCTGGCTATGCCAAAAAAAAAAAAAAAATGTTCTAATTGAATATAAGTTACAAGCTCAAAAAACATACCGTCAGTATCATAGGGCTTCTTGCAGATTGAAAGAGTGCTCCAGCTTAGTTTTTTGTCATTAGGTTTACTGTCTAAACTTCTATCAACCTTTAATGAGTTAGAAGAATACGCAGACAGATTTTTATTTGATTCACTTGCTATATTCAGCGCTGGCATAGAATTTCTGAAGGTTTTGGATGTTAAACTAGTAATCTTAGTTTCAGTCGGCTCTGGGCTTGCAGCCAAACTTTCTGGAGGAGTAGGAGTTTTAGCACTTTCAAGGTAATGTAAAGATCCTGTGTAGCCTGAATCTGAACCGATTGAGCTGGCAATGTCAGCTTTATCATCTTCTTTACTCTCTAAGGAATGATACTCAGTGTCTTGTGCCCTTGGTTCTTCAACAATATTTTTGTTTTTAGCAGGACTTACAAAAATATTGCAAGGTATCACTTTCTTTTTGTCTTGTTTAACTTCATTTGTTTGTAAAGCCGATGGAGTCTCAATTTGAAGTTTATAAAGCATGGTTACGTTTTCTGCAGTTTCTGGAATATCAGGTAAATCATGCTTGGCCATTTCAGTAGCTGGAGTTATATGTTTGTACAGAATGTCTTTAGTGACATTAATGTCAATGTTTTTGTGCAATTTACTGCTAGCAACATCCGATACATTATCTTTTTCTTCTTTAATATTTTTTGTTGGTTTTGGTGTTACTGAAATTGGTGTATCTAATTTACTGTATACAATTTGATCTTCTTCGTCTTCAGTTAGCATATTCTTTACCACTCGCTTTATTTCTTCAGAATAGCATTTGTGAAAGG
Organism: Carpatolechia fugitivella; assembly: GCA_951230895.1. NCBI lineage: Eukaryota > Metazoa > Arthropoda > Insecta > Lepidoptera > Gelechiidae > Carpatolechia > Carpatolechia fugitivella. The sequence continues at coordinate 16,747,600 of OX579648.1, read as the reverse complement.
ATGGGATTCTTGTAAGTTCATCATCATAGTAATATTCAGGTTCCTCTGGAATTGATCCGGAATTCAAATTATAATATAGCGTTGTGTCATGTTCATACAAGGGCAGAGGTGTAGATGTTTTGGTTTTGTTATCTTCATATTTTTGTGAAGTTTCACTGATATTAGGATTTTGACACTGTTCTTGAGACGTATCGTAGGTAGGCTTTATTAAATGTCTTAAAGGCTCCTTGTCAATACATTGCTGATTGTTTGTGTGCGCTCCTGAATTTTTGGCATCCTCCTCATTAGATAAAATGTCACTTAATCGAACCGCCCCCTTATTTTTTTTTACAGTATTTTGGATACCATCGTGTAAAATTTTGTTTGATTGTTTTGAAGTAGCTTCATTTATTTTTGAGTTTGCCTTTATTTGATCTATTTTATTGCTTAAATTAATTTCAGTTTGACCGGTTTTTTTATCAATATTTTGACTATAATGTGAATATGTAGGCGATGCATCACTACAGGAATAATCGGAACTTATGTATGTACAATTATTTAACTGATTTATAGTTATATTATTGACCTTATGCCCGTGATCGATATAATGAGAATTATTTTCATAAATACTACTTTTTTCTTCATCAAGATATTGTTGATGTGTTGGTGAGTCTGTTATTTGATTATTTAAATCTTGATCTAAATGCAATGTCATATCGTTTTCTGCTCTTATTCGTTGATCTGTAGAAGATTGCACACTTGTAGAATAAACTTGTGTTTGTTGTGAGGTATCAAATCCAGGATGACTTATAACATTTCTAGCATATTTTTCGTTAAAGAACTCCTTAAATATTGGACTGCTTTCATTACCAGTATCATTATGTAATAAATCTTGTTCAATGTTGTCTAGTTTACTTATTTTTTGGCAAAGCAAACGGTAAACATTGCTGGTCAAATTTGTTACTACAGTGTTATCTAAAATTGTTAAGTTATGATCCTTGCCGGTATATTCAGCTTGTACTTGCTGTGACGTTTTTGATTCCCGGTTATTAGTTTGTTCAGTATTTTTGTTACTAATATCTTCAATTTTTATTTCATTTGTCACTTTTTTTAAGTAGGCATCTTTTAGAAAACTTAGGTCAGCTTCGACTTGTTTTGTTGCAATTGTATCTGGAACATAGATAGCATCTTGTTTATCAATGCAAAAGTTGTCAATCTGGTCTGAATTTGTTACTGCTGTACTATCTGAATTTGATAGTTCAGTTTTATAGGATAAGTTATGATCTTTGCCAGTATATTCAGCTTGTACTTGTTGTGAAGTTTCTAATTTACCGTTATTAGAAACGTATCCAGTGTTTTTGTTATTATGAGTTACTTTTTTTTCACTTGTTACTTTTTTTAAGAAGTCATATTTTGGGATACTTATTTCATCTTTGACTTGTTTTATTGTGACTGTATCTTTGACACAAGTAGGATCTAGTTTATTAATGCAAATGTCGTCAATCTGGTCTGAACTCACACTTTTTGCCGAATAATGAAGATCTTGAAACAACTTGTCAAATTTTTTATCAATACTTACTTCATTGTATGATTCTTCGACCGGTTGTAAATCGGTAAAATTTTGGGGAGCCTCAGTGGATTGAATAGCTGTGGTTAAATTTTTAATACCCTTGTTTGATTTAGATTTAGAAAAAAGTTTAAACAATTTTGAAGATTTCTTTACTTTTTCACCGCTTAATTTGGATTTCTTCTTATCAATAGAAACATCTGATTTGATGTCGCTGGGTTTTTTATTTGACACTTCTAACATGCTTTTCGGCATATATGCATCTTCTGCAACCTTTTTTTTAACTTCTTTAGTCAAAGACGTCTTGCTACTAAAAACGCTAGGTAGCGAGCTACTTGAATAGCTTATTGGTTTATCAGGCTCTTGTATTTGCTTAGGAACATTTGTATTAATATTTTGACTCTGCTCCGACCGTTTCATCCTTATGACTTCCGAACTTGGTACTTTTTGATTCAATACATAATGCGAATTTTCATTTAATTGTGGTGGTGCATATTTTTCTTTAGTTATTGTTGCTGAGTATGGTGCTGAATACTTGCGATCTATGTGAGTGTTTTCATTTACACTTTCTGCTAGAGGTATTTGATCATAAGAAATATCCCGATTTATCTCTTCATCATTTTGTTTTACTGTGCCATTAAGTTCAAGAACTTTAGGCGGTATTTTTGTAACTGATACAGCATCTGGTTCCGAATCGAGTTTCTGATTGTCGTTTTCGATGATCTGGTTCTCTACTTCTTTTGGCTGATCTTTTGTAAATCTAGGGTCTTTTGTAATTTTTGCATCGATTTTCTTTCCAATAGCATAAGGTTCACTGACTCTTTGTTTAAAAGGAACAACTCTTGGTTTCGAAATTTCAGAGGCTATAAAAGAGTAAAGCTTTAATTTCTCTCTGTGTTCTTTTCTAACTTTACTTAAAGTAACAGGTTCCGGTTCCTTTAAATCTTCAGCCGAAAAACAATTTAAACACATCACATCTTCATTCTTTTTTGTCACTTTCCTCGCATTGTCTTTCACATGTTTACCCATGTTGATACACTTAACACACACGCCCTATAAAATGAATATTATTTTACTTATGTCACTACCCGTAATACTCGCGTTGGACTAAACCCGTAACTGACCGTGGCCGCCTTAAATAAGCTCGGAATCAAGTTGTTAAAAAGATAATGTATTTTAAATGATTTGAATATGTAAAAAATGTTCCACATATACTACGCAATAGCTAACTTCGTAGGTAAGCGCGGATAAAACAACAGTCTCGAAAGATTACATAATATTTACCAATCAGGTTTTTAATAACTTGATCTTGGGATGTTTTTTCTAAAAATAATTTAGGCAAGAAGTGGGCACATTCCTAGCAGTGGATATGCAAGGTACTAGCCGTAGGCTATAGACAGGTTTGCCTCCACAAATGTTAAAACATTTTCTAGAACAACAAAACTATTTCATGTCAATCACACTGCCCAAAAATGGCAATCATTAACATAAAAATCTAAAGTAGGTAACACGACGAAAACAAACAAAATGCTAATTTATTATTTGAATACATTATTTACAGAAACTACTAAAAATAATGTAATATTCAGTACCAAATTAGCACTTAATTATTTTAATTAGGCAAAAAAAATTGTTAATAAAATCTGGGCATGCTAGCATGATGTACATTATCATTAGTACCAATAAAATTATTGCGGGTCAAAGGATCAATCTAATTTGAGTTAGTTACCGTCATACATTGCCTCCGATTCTAGCAGCAATGCTCTGAATCGAGAATATAAAAAAAACGTCCTGTCCTCTTCACCTTCAAGAAAAAGGGAGAAAAGACAAACAATTAATTTTAAGAACTGTCACTTATAGCGTATAAGATACAAGGATTCATGTTTGTTATTAACAACTTGATTTAAAATACTATGATAAAATAACTAAAAATAACAGTATTAAAAAATACAAGTGTAGATCACCATTTTTGTTTGCCTCCTAGGTGTACATTATTATTTCTCAAATTAATGTAATAATAGGACTTCCGTAATTTTAAAGCTTCGCTATCAGAATCGTAGCCACTACACGTTTCTTTTGTATGATTAATTGTAAGTTATTTATAGTTTTCATCACTCTTTGAACGCACAAAAAAATGTATAATTAGTAAATCTATCAGTTTCGAATAAAAAACTAATAGCGTACCCACTTAGTGCGTTTTCGTGAAAACATTTTTATTAACTTGTATATTTTATACAGGATGTGGTAATATAGCATACTTTAAGACCTTATCTGGCTGTAAATTTTGCCTTTCTGAACGGACCCTTATTCTTTGGAAAAATAAACAAGCACAAGAATTAATTATTTAATGTTATTAAATATTATTAAAATGTTATTATTCAGTAAGGCTTTTGTCCTGTAGTGGGGCACAACAGGCTTGATTACATTAGATTCGATTATAGTAGTAGTTCTCTTGTCGGCCACATCTGTCGGTGGCGCTGCGATGCGCGTGCGACGGTGTCCGTGACCGCGGCGACTCTCTCAGTGACCACAGTGTATAGTTTTCACCTAGACTCTTTTCTTCGCAGTTAACCTACATATTTCTACAAGCCACACGTGTTTTACAGCATTTAACTTAACTATTAGATGCGTAGCGTAGGAATTATTTTAAGACCAAGCCACACCAAGCGGACTATAACTTTTTTTATCTACTTATTTGATGTAGTTAGGCTAGAGTGCATCTCGAAGATTCATTAGTCAAAGATTAAAAGCCACCAAATCGTAGTGTAGTGATCAAAGGTTTAACGTGCTTTCCGATGCACGGAATTAGCTTATATAGTCGTGCTTTTGACTGATCAGATCTGCTTTTATATGTTGATCTTTCGTATTAATAGGAAAGGATCAATATTTGCCACTAAATCGTGAACGTTGCAAACTAATAGTATTTCGAAATTTACCGTAGGAATATGCTGTTTTACCGCGGTATAAAGTAACCTATTTGAACACATTCTATCAATAGGGTAAACATGTAAATCCATATCCAACTCCATACGTGACTGAGTCATAAATAACGTGCGTCAACGTCAAGTTTAAATGGATTATAATAGAACTAATTACCATGAAAAAAATATATCAAAATAAATAATGAGCCAATTACTATTTCAAGTAGATACTTACATTGACTTCTTTAAATATTTGTTTTGAAGTCGTTTGAAGGTCAGATTTCAAATAAACGTTATTAACTTTTTAGCGAAACCGCATCAAGTTGTAATCTTCTTAATTGGGTCTGCCTTTTAAGAAGGTATCCATTTAGAAATAACATTTTATAAATCCATTAAAATGCACCCGAAAAAGATATCATCATCAACAGCTCATATACGTTCCCACCGAGAGGCTCGAGCCTACCCTGAATCAGGGCGATTAGGCCGCCTTAGTCGACCACGCGGGCCCAGTGCGGGTTGGTCGACTTCACCACAACCTTTGAATTTTTTCGCAGAAGTGTGCAGGTTTCATAACGACGTTTTCCTTCACCGTAAGAGCCCTAAGTCGCCTCTGTAGTCCCTAAGTCGCCTCTTACGACACCCACGGGAAGAGTAGGGGTTGGTGACAAATGTATTCTACTCTGCCGTCACCACACGGCTAAACACTAATATTATAAATGTGAAAATATATTTGGATGTTTGTTCCGCTTTCACGCCTTAACTACTGAATGCATTTAAATGAACTTTAGAATGGAGATAGTTTATTAACACATAGGATACTTTTAACGGGAAAAAGTCTTATTCCCAAGGGAAAATCTTACACAACGCAAGCGTGGCCGCGGGCGGACCACTAGTAATTTATAAATCTGTGCGGTTATTGAACGTGCGCGTCCCGAAACTGAGGTAAAATTTAATGACATCTGCAATTTAAAACCAATCAGAAACAGTCGCTGAACCAATTAGAAATTAGCATACAGCTGCTTATTATAAGCCTTATTAACACTTCAGTTACAAGTTTTCACTTAACTCAGTTATGTAGGAGTTAGAAGGAGGTAGTTTTATTTTGACAACTGTAAGTACCACGTGGTGACGGCAGAGTAGAATACATTTGTCACCAACCCCTACTCTTCCCGTGGGTGTTGTAAGAGGCGACTTAGGGACTACACATTGAACAGGGGACGGGCAGCAGTGCTCTCTGATACAGTAACCTTTTAATCTGCAATCTCCAACCCGCCTGCCAAGCGTGGAGATTATGGCAAGACCCACCACTTAAGTGGAGGAGGCTCATAGTCCAGCAGTGGACTGTAACGGGCCGTTGATGAAGTACCATGTCGACTTATTGTATATGTAGCTGCGACTTCCACAAATCTGTAGCGTCAACAAAAAAGGCATTCGTAACACTTTCATTCAAGTTCCGTTCCATCAATGAACTCTGTTTCACAAACACTATCCTATTTATGAACTGCTTTATTTCAATACAATAAGGTTGAAAGTCAAAAGGCTATTAAGTGACATATTAGTCATACAGCAGAACAAAAAACCATGAATATTGGACAAGAATTTTATTGTTCACATTCAGAATAACCGGTCGAGTTCAAAACGTGTCATTACTATGAAAAGTAAAGTGTTCTCGATAGTTGCTGAATTTAGTAGGATTATAGACACTAGACTTATGCGCATTGCCTTTCTAGTAATTTCTCGATAACGATTTGATAAGGATGTCGTGTTCCAAGGCGAATGCTTAGTTCAATAGTCCAATTAAGCCGTTTAAAATCTAGTTCTTTTACTTAATTTAGTTAGTTACTGATTTTACTGCCTCTGTAACGGAGTGGTCGAGATTTCGACACCCATTACGATGGTTCCGTTCCGGGTTTGATTCCCGGTGGGGACACTGTCAAGCAAAAATCTCTTTGTGAGACTTTCCCCAGATTGATTAGGACATTGCAGGCTGAATCATATGATTGTCCGAAAAGAAAGTTGATTCCGTGCTTCGGACAGCACGTTATGCCGTGGTCCCGGCTACTATCTAGTCTTTACATGAGCCAAGTCAGTGGCCTTTGGCGGCTCTATATCACTGACACCAGGGCTTGTGAGGTCGGTTGTCGACCTTACGACCAACACGATGATGACGAAATAACTTGCTTTATTCGTGTGTCTGTGTATCTTTTTGCTTTTTAAAGCACATATTTAGCTAGCGGCATCTGACTGCACTGAAACTTTGTGGCATACTCAGATGTAACTTCGGCAACAATGCAACAATATAGTATACCATGGAGCAGTTCTCACGATGGTCATTATGGAGCAGAAGGTTGCTATAATAAATCTTCAACTACAAAATATTACCCCTCGCATTGACAACTAGAATACTACGTGATGTAATAATAATTATTATCAGATTTAAGTGCTATAACATGCGTTTTAAATATCTACTGACTTTTAAATTAACATTATGCCACAAAGTAGGTAAAGCGTGCCGTTATTTTAGTGACTACGGTCCGCTGACTTAACATTTACCAAACGCCTGTGAAATCTTCAAGAGCAAACGTTTAATATTGCGTCATATAAAAGACATCAACGCGATTTCTTAGCGTTGTTATTTTTTATCTTTAATGCTCATTTCTTAAAAACGTTTAAATATGTGTATTATTATAAAGATTATTACCTACGAATTGAATATTTTGTAATAAGTTAAAAGTTCTTAGCTCAATAATGGCCAAATAACCTGTATTAAGTATCTAGTTCACTATCGATAGGTAATGATGTTGCGACACTGGTTTTAATGTAAATACGTTTACAATATTATAATAATTGCGTTGATAATGCAAAACGCATTATATTGGTACATAGCACGTATATGTGTGTGACAAATAAAGAATATTAAAAAAAATATGATGACAAGTACAAATACTGTTTTTTTTTGCTTTGTCGTAAATCTGTCTAACAGTCTTCTTACTCTTAAATCCTTGTGAAAGATAGTAAAAAGTAATTATTTACCAATGCCGAATACGTCAACGTTTAAAAAGGATTAAGAAATCATAAGAAGTATTCCTTAAGTACTCCTCTAGGAAAGATCTTACCTAATATTAGCTCAACTTGTACAGACTCGACAAATGCACTAACAAAATAATCACCTAACTGGAACTGGCCAATGAAAGCAAAATGTGAATGTGATAGATAAACAATCGATGCTCGGCCGTGGCCTGAAGTCTGCGGTGACCTCCGCCGGCATTAGACAAACTGTACGCCTCTTTAATGTGATTCCGTTTTATTTGGCACTTTGGCAATTAAGCTGAGATTGAAATAGTCAACTTCATCTTCGCGTGGGATTATGCGATAAAGAACTTTGGTAGGGTTGGGTTTGGCCAAGAAAGGGGGTAATCATTTTTGGTTTAGTTTTTTATTAGTCAACGAAATTCATGACAAAATTACTCGGTAACTGACAGATCGATCTATAAACGAAAAAAATCTATGTTATTCTATAATTTGCAAATAACAATCGACCTTTTTGGAGAGTTACCATTTTTTTTGCCTTCTTTACCACTGGGATAGCTGGGAAAAGCTCTGCTCACTCCGTGTTTTACACTAAATGTGCCTTAGTTGCCTAAAGACGCGTTTCCATCGTGCAAGGGCTTGCATACAAGTATGACGTCACACTTGCGTACAAGTTACTTGAATTTAAAACTTTAATTTATAGAACTTGAACCTCGCATGCAAGTTGCATATCACTTGCGCAGACAAACGTCAGTTGCGCGTTATGTTTACAAGTTCAAAACTACCTGCATGCAAGTTTACGTTTCCATTACTCAAGCTGCATGCAACTTGCAACTTGCATGCAGGCTACTTGCATAATGGAAACGCGGCTTTATTCACACTACACCCACGACGGGTAAGGCTAATCCAGAAAGAAAGAAACATTGCGTATCATAACTTAAACGTTTCGAATCGCAGTTAATTATATTCAATACAAAAGCGCCTCTCATCAAAACAAATTAAAAACATCGTAAAATGTGCGTTAAATTAGCACCCAGTGACTGGCGACTGCGCACTGCTGCGTGGACAAAGTTGGTCAGCTTCTAGTAATAATAAACTGAACATATGAAATAATATTTATGAGTCTCGTAAGACCTGCTTATACTTTAGTTTTTGACTGTACTGAACTGGTTCTGTGCGTTATGGTTACAATTTGAGATTACAGTACAAAAAATGTAACGAATTGTTGTAAATAAATTGTATTTGTGTCTGGGAAAAGATTTATTCTTTTAGGTAATGTGATTAGGAAATATAAAAGTCATTCTGGAAAAATTTGCTTCCTTAGCGATATGGTTGCATCTGTATGTAAGTACGAACATCTTTTCTTTTTTTCTTTATGTATCTCTGTTTTCCTTGTGAAAAGTGTATCCTATTCGAATTTGTGATCCGCACGGTATAAATAAATTATTCTATTATATTGTATTATAACAAGTATTTTTATTATTTTATAAAGGTAACATTTTTACCAGGTTTTCCTTTAACGGTTGATTTTGCACATAAAATCATCACCCACCAATACGTTACATTTTTCCATTATACATACTTATAAGTACATGTATCCTCACTAAACTAGATTATTATTCACGGAATTAACAACAGTCTGTAGCTGAATTCACTTCAAAACGAGCCAAGATTGCTAAGGTTTTATTTTTGGCGTGCCCTAGTCTGCAAGTTGGCCACTTTACCACGATCACCACCGTAACGGTCTCGCTCCGGTGAGCACGGTGCCATACCCGTCTACCCTTTTTGACTGTAGGCACCTGTGTTTTGTTTGTAAGTACCTAAATTTGATTATGTAGTATAACACTGAACAAAAAATTTGTAGGGTTGTATTAGTAATCCAGAGCTTTTTAAAAATATTATGAGAATTTGTGATTTTACCAACATAAAACGTTTTGTGAAGAGACCATTTAAGTTTCTAAAGAAACTTAAGCCACGGAACCTTAAAAAAAAGCAGACGACTATTATTTAAAGTTTTTCAACTAGTTAACCGTAATACGAGATAAGTACATAATTTATTTTCGTGGCTATAAATTAGAAAAAACGACAGATTTTTTTGTAAATATATTCTAAAAGTAAGCATTTCTGATGTTCATATTATGATTTGTGATGTGTACTCCACTTCACTCGCAAACAGTCCAAATATTTTGATTACATTCGACGTAACGTTGTTTTGATTTGCGACGACGACAACACGCAGGTTGTCATCGGAACAATAGCAGTTTTTCGATTAAACAAATTACGCAATTCGAAAAGAATGGAGCAGTTTTTAATCGGCGGCGTGATTTGAACTTTATAATAGGGTTGTTACAATCAAAACAGCTACAGTTATGGGGAAATCAAGGCAAATTGCAAGGCAAGTACGCTGTAATGTGAACGCTTGTGTTTGTTTGTAATTTTATTAGTAAAAAATAAATGTTAACACAATACACATGTTTAAAACTAGCAGTTTATTAGTTCATACGTAAAGTTTAAGTTGGGAAGGGCATTTTCCTAGGATTGTGTAATGTATATTTCTTTTAGTACAGCTATACAAATTTGTCTAGATCAGAGTTAAAGGAATTCTAAAAGTAATAGGGTTAAGTTCTTTTTGTTTACAAAAATTTTTTACTCCAAATGTAAACCTCATAATTACTACATAAAAATAATCAATTTAGGAACGCACAGAATCACATACTGTGTAATTCAAACGACATCAAAAGCTAAAAAAAAACGCATTTATCCAAATGACCACACAAGTGCCGTTAACCTTAATCATTACGTATCTTGGGAGGTAATCGGTTCCTTCCTGTAGTCACTGAACGAATGAATGAATGGTAATCATGTCTTTATTCCGTAAATCACTCTGGGTATAGTAATTTCAAATTCCTGGCACCTCTAGTTATTGGGTGAATGTAACACTCGTGGTATGATAATTTCAAATTCCTAGCGAAGTTAAGTATAGTCTGTTTACTTAGCTAGGACATGAATGAGTGGTGATGAGAGGTTCTCAACTGCAACGAATTTATTTTTATTTATCAACAGCGTAATTAATTGCACTATAATTATATTATTAACTGAACAAAGCTATTACAAAGTTACTTAAGATACTTTTAACGTAAGGCATCGTTATTAACAATTATGTAAATAAAAAAATGCAATTGAGTTATAACGGCTAGTATCTCGGACTTCTAAACACGCACTTTCGGATCTTTTAATGTTCATAACGTAATTAATTCGAATAGACGCTTGTACGTCGCGTTGGAGGAAAACATCATCGTAAGAAAACTTGCAAAAGGCTATGAAGGTTTTTGTTTGAGATCGACTAATTTTACATTTCAGTTTTTTGAAGCTCGACAGCCCTGATACAGGGTAAGATCAGCTCATTGATAAGGGCATAAATTCGTAACAATAATATTTCAGAGTGATAGGATGTGTCTAACCACACTGGCTGACAACGCCTCACCCAAAACTGAGGAGGATATAACTAGGTACTATTGCTATTATCTGCCTGCTGTTTTTGCTGATATACTGTTACTGTTTACTCTCTGGAACATGGTACAGTTGGGGCTACCATGCATGACGTACAAGAATAAGGCATTATCCTTCCTCTGACAAAAGAAAATTAGTTACATTACATGATAGTGGGTCTACAGATTAGAACAATTTAAGACACGCAATGTGTGGTAATGATCTTGAATGAACTTCGATCCAAACTTACCAAGTCAGTAGAATATAATATGACTCTTTATGTACAAAAGAAAATGCAAACATAATACGATCCCTTCGTCTCCTTGGTCCACCGAAGAATACATTATTTTGGTAGTGAACGTGGCATGACAGCCATGGACTTACTTTTATCCATAGTGTTAGCATATTCTTATGTTTATTAACTTCTGTGGAGAAGAACTCACCACAGAATAAGAATATTATTTTTATTCTTATAAACATACGTGTCTATCTTAGACTGTGTTTCATGCTATAAACTTATCTTATAAAAGGTGAACGACTGGTAGACAGGCTGTAGGTGTTAGGTAGGAAGTGTAATTGAGGAACAGGTCCGAGTATGTACGTAAATAGATCCGGAGTGGTTGAGCAGGTTTCTAGCCTGTCATAGAATAAATAATAGTACTAGCGCGCTTATGTTAGTTACCGAACGAAATCATACTCCAATGAATAGTTCTTACAACAATACAATACAAATATTCTTTATTGACACCAATCAAAATTTACAAGAAAATATTTTTTACAGTTAATTGAATCAATTAGACGGCCTTATTGCTAAGGTAGCAATTTCTTTCTTCCAACGAATTTTATCACAGTTTTGTGTCAGTCAACATTTAGTTAAACCTTTTCTGAAATAAAAAAGCAACAGAAAAAAAGATGCGAAAACTAATTCCAGAATCAAAGCGTCAAAGATAAACCATTCTTGGAATACAGAGGGTTGAGTTGAGGGTTGGTTTCAACCTATAATTTCTATTTCTTTTTTCAAATATGTAGAATAATACAAATATTAATGATTAAATTGTAACAATCTTGACCATTTCATGAAGTAGCTGCGTTTTTAGTTGAACATATCGACAAACGATTTCTTATCATTGATCTGGCCAAGGCACATCATGATGTGGCCAATGGACAGTGAAAATTTCCTTCATGAAATTCTCAAGCGTTTCATGATGTGGTCAATTCTACGAAACGGCCACAACATAATATACACAAAAGTCGTACGCAAACCACAATAATTATTCAAATCTCACGAAATTAAGATTGCATTACATTACGTCGGATAAACGAGCATAACGTGCGAGTTTCTTATAGAAAGCGAGACGTAAGACGATGTTTTCCCATAGTAAACTACAACTTGGCAACTGGTATGGCTAGTGCGGCTACTGTTTCGAAAACATTCGGCTTAAACAAATACTCAAACCAAGAAAGAGACAAGTGAGTCGTTATCCTTCTCAGTCGAAAGACATCTAATGCTGGACCCATACAATAATGAGACAATAATAACTGTCATGGTAGCCAGTAACTAGACTGAAAAGTTAACATTTTCTAATTTTAAACTGTCGCTATTTTTACACACAAACCCTCCGGGTGATGAGGCCCGCTAAACAAGTTTTTTTTTTTTTTATTGTGGAATAGATAAAATAGATCAAAATTCACTAAAATCCTTTTGAAGCTTTTAAATTATCGTACAAACGAGTACATAGCATAAAGAAAACAAACTAAGATCGTTTGTAAGTCACAACTCACAGCCTTCCTATCGAGATCACAAATTTTGCAAAACACTACACACTTTAAATTACGTTTTACTGTTTCTTTCAGATAATATTTTTTTAAATTTATTTTTTAATTTAGTTTTTCGACTATTAGCCGAAGATGGCCGAAGTTACTAACATCACTACCGGCACAACAGATGATAAGCGAGTCGAGAAAGTAGTCGCGCGACTAACCTTTACCAGCTAAACGATCTAGCGTGCAGCTGCTGTAATTATAATAATATGATAGGATATAAAAAATAAATTACGATCAATTAAAATTGGCAGCTTTATAATCCTTTGGAAATGGAGAGGAGCAACAGGTAGAAGTTTTATAGCTTGAGGAACAAGCACGCTACTATCGCGGCACAAAAGAGTATAGTCTTTATACAACCCATAATGAAGGAAAACAACACGGTTTTTCTAAGAAAGACAACGAAAAATGAATTTTTGCAGTGTCAAAAGGTAAAACAGGTGGTTCGGGAGAGGATTAGGCTAGCGATACCTCAAGGTGCTAATCTGCACTCAAAAGAGCCAGAACATTGCCTTTAAGCAATAGGGAATATAATAGGTATATAAAAATATATTGTTTTTTTTCATAGTTCATCTGAAAGTATACAATAATAGAATATTGGCAGTCAAACCTGAATTGAAATTTATCCAAAAATAGATACAACATTATTAAATAAATATATCTGTCCCTCTTACGAAAACAAAATTTTCTATGGCGGATGTATGGCCCGCGTGACATATGTCGTCACTACAAATTTAATTCTTAAGGAAAAAAAATAAGACGTAGTTTATATAAATAATAGCTATGATTAGAGACTCTAATCACTCTAATTTAGAGATTTAGATAAAACTCCGCTGTAGGTAACACAATCATTGCGTCCGCGCAAGAAGCGTGATAAGCAGCGATTCAGAAAAAGTATGGAGGGAAGGAAAAATACGAGCAGGTAGTAATTAAAGGTTTAACGACGAGAAAGCAATTTCTCCATAATCATTATACATAAAAAATATAACAGTGTATTTTCGTAACTACTAATCGTTGATGAAGTTTTTAAAAAAAACAACAAAAAAATATTGTCTAAACAAAGCAAGAGATAAGTGCGGGTTTGAAATTAAGTAATGCTGTATTTGTAGGCACCTGTTCTTTTATCTCTAGTTATTTCTTACAGATTTTAGTGTACCTATAAATACCACAGGTGCCATTGTAACCCCACAAGATTATTATAGAATTTAAATGCCCACAATCTGCCGGAAACTCAAAGCTTCCTTCAAAGCAACCTTTTTAAGATTATACTCTAAACAAAAGGTAGCGCCGAGGTCGACCGCACTCTGATGTAACCGGATGAGTTCACCATAGACAATATCGCGGCGGCCCTCCACTGCTTCAAGCGCTTTAAAGACGTGGCTATATTATGTATCAAAGAAAGGCCTTTCGTTATTTACAATTTGTAATACAAATTTTGTATCATGTCAGGGACCAAGCGGATGGCAGGTCATTTACTGTCAAATATGACCAGCTATTATTAGCCCGACTGGAATGAATTCTAGACGACGAGAGTTCTTACTCTGATCTGACACATGTGTAATATATTTTAAGCCGCGTCTGTGAAGCGCTTAAAACCGATTTACTTTACTTGAAGCAGCGGATCGTGGGACCTTTAACAAGAAGGGGCCCCACAAGGACGTGACTTGACTTTTTAGCCAATTCGTCTTGCACGTACAGAGTCAAAGACCACAGGCTCGACTAAAGCGACATGAACGATACGACTTTATTAAACCTTACCACACCCGAACCGTGTACTCTGTGGGTATATTGCCATTTTATGCGTTTTGAGGTGCGTACCATCTCTAGATTCTCGGGCAAGAGGACTTGTGAGCTCAGTCGTCGACCTTACGACCAAATTGTTAAGAAGAACTAAAGGTACCTTAAAAACCATAACTACTCTTACAAAATGAATATGACAATCTTATGGTATAGGTCCTTACTAACTGGAACGTAGGTTTCTGGTGAGAATCCACACGAAGAAAAAGAACAGTTTCATTCTAATATACACTTCCTAAAGACGAAACATTAATCTTATGTTAAAATACCATCTTGCCACATAGCCCGACAGATAAGCACATTGTCTGGAGATGTTGAAACTCCTTGCGTATCGGAGCTACAAGTTACTAAATACCCTGTTCTGTACCGAGTACTAGCTCAGCTCCTTTTGAAGTACATTGATGATTATTCTTAGACTCCAGCAAAGTAGTTTATAATATAAAAACTTCAATGTATTTCAAAAGTAAGGTGATATCTAATCTGTGGTGCAGGGATTGTAACACCTGGTTCTAAATGTAGTCACGACTCACGACTGTTATGCGCGCGCAAGTTGCAAGCTAGTTTGTTTTGTTTTTGTTTTTTTATTTGCAATGGGGCCAATGTCAGATGATGAGATGATAAAATTTAGTTTTAATGATTGCGTCATGTGAAGATGTGACCTGCGATGTTGCGATGCAATTTGTTGATATGCAAAGTAAGCGGAAGAACAAATAAGAAGATTTGATTACTTTAGTAGACAAGTATGTATCTGAATGCTTTATAAAATATGCTGGCCATAAAAGTGAGTATATTTTTCAATTGTTTAAATACTGTTTTTTATAGAGATCGTATAAGTAACGATTGTTGTCAAACGCTAACTCGCAACTTCACGACTAGATATTCTATTTTATCTTTGCACAAATGCACATTCCCTCTGTACCGATTCCCACTTACATTGTTATTGCGAAAATACTAAAAGTTCATAGAGCTTGTTTACGAGTCGGTTGACATTTCGATCTTTTGAAACTGCGCGTGACATGATCCACCTTGATCGTAAGGATGCTACGTGAAACCGATAAATATCTTAAATAACTTTATTGCACACAATAAATATACAGAAAATACAGTTAAAAATTATAGAATTTATATTATTGTTTTTTTTGTAGTGTACAGATGGGTGGTCTTATTGCCAAGTTGGTGCAAGCTAGGGTATACAAGAAAAATGCAACGAATACTGCGGGACTGCGAGTTGTATAAGTATATTCGTAATAAATGTGTGTTTTTACTTTTGCGGTTTAAATGGTAATGGCGATGATTGTTCGTTCCATTAATTATAAAGCAGAAAATGGTAAACCAATGATAATCTATAAAAATAGAAAATCTATTGTTCGTTCTTTCTCCAATTCTCAATCGATCTACGACATTTCTAAAACTTGGCAATCTGCTGAAACATTACCCATAGATCATTTCACAGCTGAAAATGTGTGTACCCCACGGGAGAAAGGCAGGGAAACAGTTCATAAAAAAGTTTTTTAACGGGCACTCTGAATCGTGTAATAATTTCCATGACTATCTGACACAATACGCTTGTAAATAGCTATAAAACTGCACATTGGTTATGTAACTGACGTAAGGTTGTGGCTGTTTAGACATTACAAAAGGCCCAACGAACGCTAGAGTATTCTTTCTTATCTGAGTTTTACGGTCAACGCGCACTCCTATGTAATTTTAAACTGTAGAAAATTGTATTCTTGCTGCAGTTGCTGCCAAAAAGATAATAATATTATTTGTAGTCGTTTTGATGTACACAATATTAATGGAGTTAAATCTAACTATCTAGCTATTGCAAGTAATCACTTGCAATAGCTTTTAAGTTATGTTTAAATTAGGTACTCTTCAATAGTATCTTCGAAAATATTGAATATTTTTTGTCTTTTTTTATGCAATTTGTGCAATCTTTTTTAGACTAGCTGACCTAAGAATTAATGAATTAATAACTAGCTATATGCTAGTGTTTTTTTAAATACCTAGCATTTTATGAAAACAACCACTGCAGTCAATAATAGCCAACGCGAACTGAAAACATCTGATCGACTAGTAAATTCTGAATTCCACAAACTAATAGTGCTAATTTGCCGTGTGGTGACGGCAGAGTAGAACACATTTGTCAACAACCCCTACTTTTCCCGTGGGTGTCGTAAGAGGCGACTTAGGGACTACACATTGAATAGAGAACGGGCAGCAGCGCTCTCTGATACAGTAACCTTTTAATCTGCGATCTCCAACCCGCCTGCCAAGCGTGGAGATTATGGCAAAACCCTCCACATAAGTAGAGGAGGCTCATAGTCCAGCAGTGGACTGTAACGGACCGTTGATGTTGATGAATAGTGCTAATACTACTTACTCCTTTAGCTCAACAACCTACTACTACATGTCTGTCGAATACAAACTAACGAATACCTCTCAACATAACAAGATGCAAATATGAACAGCAATGTCTCTATTCCACCTAGCCTGTGCCATGAGAACTATACAAGTGAAAGCAACGATGTTAATTACATGTCGACACTCAACTTTATCGATGAACGACAGCACAATCGGTTGCATGTTATCGATAAAAAAGCGTTGTGGTCGCGAACAATGCTTCCGAGTGTCGTTTCTCTTAGGGGTTTGAAATATGGTAGGAGTTAAAATGAAGCCATTGGTTAACCCATTTTTAACAGTTCAAGGTTTTTAAAAGCGGCGGTCGTGTAATGGTTAGTGGTGGTTCAAACCTCATCACATTATTCATACCTTGGATGAAATTTTGGGTTGAATTATCAACTCTTATTTTTTTTTAACGAAAATGTTTCTTTTGTAAGAGATCCTTTGATTCTTAGAACTTCTATTCATGATAATTGTTCAGTTTTCGTCCACTTTCTATTTCTTCTTAAAACTATTGTACCAATGAATTTTGTTCTCGAATGTGCAATAAAGCATATTCATTAATTAATTCCAAGTAACAATTAATTCGATATTTGTTAAAACTCCAATTTGCTAAATTTAAAGCGCATATTATACGCAGTAAAAGTTAGAACAGCTGGGTAAATGAACGCATATTGTACAAAAAGGAAAAACTCCATTGTATCATTGTATGTAGTATGCATTGTTCGTATATAATAACCTGCACTACCTGTATGCAAACATTTAACGTATTTGTTAGCAGGTTGCCATAAGACAGTTTATTGCGGTTCCGACTAAAAAAAATTATAGCAAATGTTTAGTATTATGTGTATTGTACGTAAATACGTAAAAAGTTAAAACAGACTTTTACGATGACAATGTTTAGAATATTTATAATCATTCTAGAAAAGAACGTATTATAATTAGTAGTGACTCGTATGGCCGCAAATGCATTCAGATTGCGCGCGATCATTACACATACATACAAAAAGTCACTCCACTTTTCCGGCGAGGTAGACAGAAACCACTTCCTTTCTAATGACGAGGTACTCTAGAAAAGTACTTGACTTAAATCTAGCTTCACCCTAGTATCTTTCTCAAACGCACCAGGATGTAAGACCAGTAATCGCACAACAAAAAAAAACTATTTGTTGAATCGAGGCAGCCTTTCTTGTAGCTGGCCACGTGACCAGCTCGACGGTACATGAATAACAAGGCGCTCGTGAACCGGTCTGCGCAGACGCCGCCGAGCGTTTGAACTCAAGCTGTGATATATGACCAGGTTTTGCAGGTTTACTTGGATTTCTACATCTGTTTGGAGAATTAGCGAAAAAATAGGAAGGAGTTTTAATTCGTCAAAAAACCGTAAGAAATGCAATAACATTATCTAATAAATTACAATTAGCCTTGTAACCGCCCTAATTTAAGGTAATTTTCAGCCATTTGCTGGTATAAAAAATTGCTACACATAATAACTTCAAGCTTAAAATAGATAATCAATTGTTAAGTACAGACCTAGAAGTAGCAAAAGCCTTTGAAAATTTCTTTACGGACATTCCAGTTTCAACAACCAAGTCTTTAAAT
Source organism: Carpatolechia fugitivella (assembly GCA_951230895.1). Classification (NCBI taxonomy): domain Eukaryota; kingdom Metazoa; phylum Arthropoda; class Insecta; order Lepidoptera; family Gelechiidae; genus Carpatolechia; species Carpatolechia fugitivella. Next base: position 16,728,991 of record OX579648.1, on the reverse strand, counting down.
TCATCTCCCGCTGCTGCTGAATCTATACTTAAGCAGAACTTTGAGGAATGTAAAACAGATTTTAAATTTAGGCACGTAAATAATGAGGACATTGTAAAAGCGTTTAAATCCCTGGAAATGAAAAAGACGGCTGACGTCCATGGTCTATCTGTAAAAATTATAAGTTCCATTATAGATTGTATCGCACCTCACCTTTGTTGCATATTTAATCAATGTATAGATAATGGTGTGTTTCCTGACTTGATGAAACTAAGTAAAGTGATACCTTTATTCAAAGCCGGTAGTACATCAGACCCCACAAATTTTAGACCTATATCGATACTACCAACTCTTAGCAAAATATTTGTTGCTCAGTTTGGTTTCACAAGGGGTCGTTCAACAGCCGACGCTGGTGTTGAGCTAATTGACAATGTTTTTGGTGCCTGGGAAGACGCAATGGATGCAATAGGTGTATTCTGCGATCTATCCAAGGCTTTTGATTGCGTCCATCATGACATTCTTGTCAGGAAGCTACGCCATTATGGTGTAAAAGATCAGGCTCTTGGCCTTCTGGAGTCATATCTAACAGATAGGGTTCAGATGGTCGATGTTAATGGGAAAAGATCACCCGGATCTTCAATAAGTATGGGCGTCCCGCAGGGTTCAATTCTTGGACCTTTCTTGTTTTTAGTATATATTAATGATTTACCTTATCTTGTTAAAGCAAAACATGGGTTAGTATTGTTTGCCGATGATACTTCTTTGATATTTAAAGTTAAAAGACAACAATCAAACTATGACGACGTAAACAATGCTATCTCTAGTATAGTGAATTGGTTTACTGTTAATAATCTATTACTTAATGAAAAGAAAACTAAATGTATTAAATTCGTATTACCCAATGTGAAACCGGTAACTACAGATATATTTATAAAAGGACAGAAATTGGACCTTGTAGATTCGACTGTCTTTTTGGGCATTACTTTAGATGCCAAACTACAATGGGATTCTCATATAAATAAATTGTCAAACCGACTGAGTTCAGCAGCGTTCGCAGTTAAAAAAATTAGAGCCCTTACCGACGTAGTCACCGCTAGACTAGTCTACTTCAGTTACTTTCATAGTCTAATGACCTATGGTATTTTATTGTGGGGTTACGCTGCGAATGCTAATAGTATATTTATTTTGCAGAAACGGGCTGTTCGTGCAATTTATAGATTAGGGCCTAGAGTGTCACTGAGGGAAAAATTTAAAGAAATCAATATTCTGACATTTGTGTCTCAATATATCTATGACAATCTTGTGTATATAAAACGAAATATAAGTAATTTTCAGAAGCACAGTGATATACACAATTTTAATACTAGAAATAAAGACAAGTTGGTTGCTTATGTCAGCCGACTACATAAAATTAGTAATTCTTTTAAAAGCAATTGTATACGCTATTACAATAAGGTCCCTACTGATATTAAAAACTTGCCTTTAGACAAGTTTAAAATAATTATAAAACAGAAATTGTATAAAAAAGGTTACTATAGGATATCTGATTACTTAGAAGATAGGTGTCCATGGGAATAGATTGTTTGAGTAGCAGGCTTTTTCGATATGTAATAAGCATTAATTTTGTAATTGACAATATTTTATTTAAAAAAGGAAACGCAAAAGATGCGACGACTGTGGAGTTTCTTCGGTGAGCTCTTCTCCACAGATTCCGCCATTGTGTTAGTGAACTCACCCAAAAAAAAATGTAATGACGGATCTGAGTGATGTAATAACATCCTATGGAAATAAATTATTTTGACTTTGACTTTGACTTTGCTAGAACAAATGGTTCGGCTTTCAGATATCTTGTTGATAAAGTCAAACAAGACTAAAGTGCAAAATTTTGCAATACTTTTTTTGTACACGTTTTACGCCAAAGTTTAGCTTACAGATTACCTATCATTCCATCAAACATTTCAAAGTCAAAGTCAAAATTATTTATTTCCATAAGATGTTATTACATCACTTAGATCCGTCGTTACATTTTTTTGGGTGAGTTCACTAACACAATGGGGGAATCTGTGGAGAAGAGCTCACCGAAGAAACTCCACAGTCGTCGCATCTTTTGCGTTTATTTACAAACAAAATCAATGATGTTCATTGACCGACGACTGTTCCCGATTCTGCTAATTATATCTACTAATAAAGTCACAATCTGCATGTTTGTTCGTGCCATGTCCAACTACACATGGATACGGTGATTACCAGCCATATATTAATAAAACATCGACTATCGAGTTTCTTGTCGTGTCGCAATTATAAATTGTTTCACATTCCTGTGAATTGCAAGTAAAAGTCTGTCATTTGAAATAACGCGTGTTGAAATTAAATTAACTCGACTTTTTCAGTCTACTATTGAGTTTTTAAACATTTTTTGTTATTGACGGCTCCGTAGCCCAGGTGGTAGTGTATCTGCCTCTGACACACAGGGTCGCGGGTTCGAATCCCGCCCAGGGCAAACACTTGTGTGATGACCACTTGTGTTTGCCTTGTGTCTGGTTGTTGTTTATCCATATAAGTATGTATTTATCTATTTATAGTAGTATCAGCTGTCTGGTAACCATAATAAAATCTCTGCTTAGTTTGATAATCAGATGGCCATCTGTGAAGATGTCCCCACTTATTTATTATTATTATTATTGTGTGTTTTTTTTTAATTTAAGTTTTTTTTACAATTGAATTTTCTATTACTACGGTAGTCGGTTATAATTAACATTAGATTTTTCAAGAATTATCAAATATCCATTGAGAAAACAATACAATACAATTCTTTATTGACACCAATACAGAAATAATTGGAAAAGATAAGACATAGAACTAAAGAAGTCAAGGCGACCTTATTGGCAGGGTAGGGTACTTTAGGATTCGGAAATAGCGCGCCGAGAATTCCTTAGGACAAAATGTTTACTTCACCATTACTAAAGAAAGTAGAAAAAGCGTCAGTGGTCTAGTGGCTAGGGCTGCTGCCTCCCGTACGGGAGACGCGGGTTCGATCCCCACCACGTGCCAATATGTTTTGTCATATGTACGAGTACGTTTATTCGACGCTCTTACGGTGAAGGAAAACATCGTAATGAAACCTGCACAAACCTAACTCCTGCGAAAAAAAATCAAAGGTTGTGTGTGAAGTCGACCAACCCGCACTGGGCCAGCGTGGTCGACTAAGGCCTAATCGCCCTAATTCAGGGTAGGCTGGAGCCCATCTGTGGGGACGTAAATGATCTGTTGATGTAATTACCAAAGAACAAAGGAACTGATACAAAATCGGGAGGTAAGATCTATCATTCAAGATGTTTCAAAATGTTATCTGTAGTTTTAACTATTTTAATTTCAATACTTTCACTGGTAATTTTCTTACAGTCGAAAACGAATAATATTTTGTGCATAAAGTGCAATACTTTACACATCAATATCATATTTTCTACCATTCACATTGCAATGATGACATTTAGGATCTACCATTGGCTCGCACCAATAAGATTATTCATGCATATTGATATTCTGCTCACTGTAGTGTAGTTATTCAAGTTGCAGTACAAGTTATCCTAAAATGAATAAGATAATGACCTTCACCATATTTGCAGAATGTAAATCCATCTGTGACTTGACTTCATTTTTTTTATATTGATGGTATGTACTATATATTTATACATGGATGGTACGTATTTGATGAATGAGGGACCTTGAAGCTTGAAGCTCGGTACTTGATTGGTCATCGACATTATCATACAAAACGATGCAATAAAATTACGTAAGCAAAGCACCTCATGTTAAATGTAATTGCTGTTCGATGTACCTGGGCTGATTGATAACTGGCCGAAACGACGAACTTAAAAAAATTATACGCAAAAAAAAAATATTACATTATATTTTGGCATCTTTTTGAAAATAGAACGCCAAATTTGAATTTAATCGAACTGGTGGAATTTGTTTGATAGGACGTAGAACTTTCTCTGTCGTAAATTTTCTTAACAATGGAAAGAAACGAAATTCGTGCGGTGATAAAGTTTTACGTTTTAAAACAGAAAACAGCAACCCAGATTAAAAACAAACTAGACAGTGTTTTAGGTAATTCTGCTCCTGCATTGAGTACAATTCACACCTGGGTAACTGATTTTAAACGTGGAAGACAGAGCTGCGAAGACGCCCACAGGTCTGGCCGTCCAAATGAAGTCACGAATCCGGACATGATCAAAAAAATTCACAAAATTGTATTGAATGATCGGTGCTTGAAGTTGCGAGAGATAGCAGAGATGGTGAGCATTTCATCTGAACGCGTTTTTAATATTTTGCACCAACATTTGGGAATGAAAAAGCTTTGCGCGCGATGGGTGCCGAGTTTGCTCACTGTTGACCAAAAGCAACGTCGAGTGGACGATTCATCGGAGTGTTTGGCGCTGTTTAACCGAGATCCTAACGAGTTTTCGCGGCGTTATGTAACAGTCGATGAAACCTGGATACATCATTATACTCCCGAGACAAAAGAACAATCTAAGCAGTGGACTGAGAGCGGAAGACCTGCGCCGAAGAAAGCAAAAACGGTTTTGTCGGCCGGCAAAGTGATGGCGACTGTTTTTTGGGATGCTCGAGGAATTATTTTAGTGGATTATCTGCAAAAAGGAAAAACAATAAATGGAGAGTACTACGCAAGCTTGCTGCAAAAATTAAGTGAAGAAATCCAGAAAAAACGACCACATTTGGCCAAGAAACAAGTTTTGTTCCACCATGACAACGCACCTGCACACACGTCAATGGTTGCAGTCGCCAAACTCCATGAATTGCGGTTCGAATTGTTACCGCATCCACCCTATTCCCCGGATCTGGCCCCGTGTGACTTCCACTTATTCCCAAACCTGAAGAAATGGTTAGGTGGCCCGAGATTTTCATCAAATGAAGAAGTCATTGTTGCCGTGGACGAGTATTTTGAGGGGTTCGAGAAAACATTTTATCAAACTGGTGTAACGGCATTGGAGAAGCGCTGGACTAAATGCATCGAGGTAGAAGGAAACTACGTTGAGAAATAAATTTATTTTAAATAGATTTTTAAAGTTTTTCTTTGTCGTTTCGGAAACTTATCAATCAGCCCTCGTACTTTTTATCTAAAGCACTTACAATAATGGTTAAAGTTTTACAACGAACTGTTTTTTATCGCAATCAGATTAGTAATTAGGAATATATTACAAAACATCACACAGACGGTCTTACGGTTCATCAATAAACCAATACGTTTTCTGGTCTCTGGAAGGTACTCTGATACCGGCATGCCTAGCTGGCTGGTTTGTTAAAGGTACGCGCACACTGTGCCGGGCCGAGCGTGCCGGGGCGGGACGCATCGCAGCGCAAAATGCGTCTATAGCACATTGTGACGGGCCGGGCCGGGTCGGGCCCGGGCGGCAGCGCATTGACGGATTACGGATACGCAAATATGCTTGCTATAGCACACAGTGTCGGGGCGCAGCGGGGGGGCGGGCCGCATCGTACGCATGCGGATTATGCGGCCCGCTGCGACCCGGCATAGTGAACGATAGTTCATATAAAATACATACGAGCGATTTGAGCGGATTTTTGCGCTGCGCCCCGGCACGCTGCGTGCGGCCCGGCAAATTGTGCGCGTACCTTAAAACTTCATAAACTTGCAGGTAAGTAAGCTAAGCACTTCGTCGTTATATAACTTAAGGGAGGGACAAACTGGGACTCAGACGCTCCACAAAATCAGATATTACGTCATGTGATGCAGCAATACGCCTACCCCCAAATTGTAAATTATCTCTAAGATCTGCAAATCAAAGTGCAAATTCCATTGAGGGTGAAGAAAAACCTTAATTAATGTCTAGAATAAAGCACACGAGTTTGATTTAACGCGCATCTACAAGCACGTCGCGATGCGTCGTCGTGAGCTCGTTTCGACGCCTGCGCAGCTTGTCACAACGTAGTGCCTTGCCTAGTATTGCTCAACGCGGTGTCACGCTCGACTGTCAACGGTTGCAAGAGGTTCAGCTTGGGCACTTCGACGGATGCACTGTTTCTTGTCTTTGTTTACAGTCTATAAAAAGAAAAGACATTCGTCTTATGATCTTTATTGACCATGAGACAGAATATTTACAACCTGATAGAATGTTTTTACGTATACCGTACATAGAGGGAACATTAAACATGGTCCTGCTTAGATTCGACCACTTTTTGGCGTTAACAAAAAGTGGTCGAATCTAGAACTCTAGTCATACATATTTAGGTGAAGGCATTTTAAGGAAATAGTCATATTCCGTCTGAACACCAAACAAAACCTTATAAACACTATCAATTTATTGATATTATCAGTCACCAGATAAGTGGAAGATACTACATCAACGGCCCGTTACAGTCCATTGCTGGACTATGAGCCTCTTCCACTTAAGTGGAGGGTTTTGCCATAATCTCCACGCTTGGCAGGCTTCACGCTTGGAGATCGCAGATTAAAAGGTTACTGTATCAGAGAGCGCTGCTGCCCGTTCCCTGTTCAATGTGTAGTCCCTAAGTCGCCTCTTACGACACCCACGGGAAGAGTAGGGGGGAAGACAAGTGGAAGATACTAATGATGATGATAAATAATTGAAAATAAAAATTACCTATTAAATACCTAGTTTTTGCATAAAAACGGGCTAATGACAAACTTTTAGTTTCAGTTGCCACAGAAAAAGCCAAGTTCTTGTCCAAACAAAGTTTCTTAGACACAATAGAGTTTACAGTAGGTTCTATAAAGTTTGCTAAACATACTTAACAATAAGACAATAAGAATTACGCAAGCCACAGTCAAGAACCTTGCAATGGTGTTCCTACGCGAACACAACTAAAAAGGAAAATAAACGATCCAGCTGAGCGATCAATTTGCGAAATCATGTTGTTTATTTTTTATAACCACGAGACTCAAAAGGACACGGCAGAAAACTTGTCGAATGATGTTATTAAAGGATGAATAGTAAAGATTTCTGTACCAGGTCAAAGTAGTTTTAAAATAATGATGATTTCAAAAGCCAGACTTGAGATGGTAGGTAAAACCTCAATACAAAACAAAGAACACGCTTTAATATCAACGAAAATTTCTGTCGTGTTCGCTAGGTAGTGAACTGAGTTAATATCTTTTTTAACTTAGTTACATCGTGTCGTCATCCCTTCGCGATCAATACGATGATCTTTTAATTCAATTAACTCATTTATGACATACAGGCGTAAAGTTCGTTAAGACTCAATCAAAGTTTCAAACTAGGCTATAAATCTCTATCGAACTTCCGTTTTATAGGCGGTGCCAAATGTAGGTGTTTAGTATAGCTACCTAATCATTCGTAGCTTTTTATCCATTTGGAAGTGGTAGGTAAATTAGATAAATGATATCATCGAAACTGGTTTTTAATGCCATTGCTTATTATGTTAATGTCTGTCGGACGACATTTTGAGTTCTGCCTTTTTCCGGCAGAAAATGCTATAGAAAGTTGCTAATTACAGTTAATTTTACTGGTCACGGTAGCAATCAGTATTTGATTTGTAATGGTGGAAGAGTCCCACAAAACAGCCTAATGAAAGGAATGTCACTTAATGGTTTTCAAAAAATGCAAAACATAAATATACACACACAGTAAGTCCCGCTATTCCTTAATTTTCCATCCCTATAAACAGTTTTGCTCAAATACAAATTTTCATTGCATATAATTAGAAAAATTTACGTTATAAATTTTAGACATAAGATGATTTTGCCAGCCATCTTTTCCAACTTGACTTGTCATTCATGCATGAAAATTTAGCCATTCCGATTACTCGTGGTGATTATGTTATGCTTAGTGAGCTTCTCCAAGTGAAAAACGGCTTTAAAACTATGTCAACAGGGCTTATAGGTCTGATCAAGCCACTAGACTAACAATATTGCTTTCAAGATATCCTTCACTTATAAACTGCATAACTTATCTGACGCACAATACATTTGCTTGACGCTATGAATCGGTATGACCGATCAATCTCTAACGTCATTGAAACCAATCTTGATGTCCATAGCATTCAAAATTACCATCGTAATGAAACCGATTGTGCTTCCCAACCGACTGCTTGATTACGTGTTCAACCGGACACGGAAACATAATTAAAACAGGTTCACCTTTTGAAAGGTGTTGTCTCTTACCTGGTGTTACTTGTTATTACGAACGACCTGATCTGTCAATGCTGTCATGATGTGAAAACTTGTTGACTTTGTTACGAAATTGAAACGGTAAGTACTTGTTATGGATATAGAGAAAGCAGCTTCGGAATTTTTTGGAACACATGTCGAGTAAATACAATTTAGTAGGCTTTAGTTGTTAAGTAAGCAAGTAGAAAACCCATTTGAAAAGTTTTGACCCAATTTAATACCGAGATCTTCTTCAAACTTATTTATTTTGAATTAAAAGTATCATCATAATGTTTATGAAGATAAGAAGCTACAAGGATGCCAGAATATGGTCACCGTCAAAGCCAAGAAAGATGGCGAGATGACTTAGACTTATGTCTAGATCACAATGGTGGGCGGAAAGGGGAGGCTCCCAACGATAGTAAATCTATAAAAATATGTGACTAGATTTGCTGCTCTAGACGATAATTATTTGTAGACTATTCAACGCCTTCCGTTTTTGCACTTAAAAGAATACTCTCAACAACAATATCACCGTCTTTACCATATTTCCTAAGAAAACTAGTAAAACCAAACCACCTGTCTCGCATTAAGGCCGTTCGACCAGGAATGTGGTCGAAGAAGCCCCGGTACAGTTAGCTCCACTAAGCCGGTCGCGATGCCTGGACACCGTGACTCCGCTGATGGACTATTGATTGCTTAATGGCGCAAAGAAAGACACTTTAAGTGCTTTAAATAATGCTCTAATCTTCGCCATCAAATAAAAAAAAAACAAATCAACAGCCCAGCCCTCATGTAACAAAATCAAGTGTTGCCAGTTACCCTAAACTGACGCGCGTGTATTTATAGAAAATGGATAATATGGATTTATGGATGTGGAAGCAAGTGGTCTCTGGCTTTGGAAAAGAGGTGACTCTTATGTATGTATGTATGTTATTTTGTTGTATAGGAGAAAATTGTTCTAAACAAAAGTATGCTGCTTTCATTTTGTATCTTTTTTTTTAAGTTGTTTTTAAGTTGTGAAACATTCAAATGAAGTGTAAGAAGACAAAACCACTTCTTTACCTTAAAAAAACAATAAAATATTCAAGCGCAAGCCGTAGCCGACATGCGAAACGCAGTCGACATTTTCGTTTTGGCTTGAGTTCGTCAACCTACAGTTTGGAAATTTAAATTCCTATTACTATACCAAGAGAGTAATATGTTATGTAAAGTTATGTGAGCAATATAAATAATAACTTGAAAGTCTGATTGATTACCATGATCTGGCATTTGAGGCTCCCCGTTGTGCGTTTCTAATCTTCAAAAGACGATTCGCAAACCAATCTAGACCACCTACTTCCTTTCAAAATATTTTCGTAAGTTCAAAGTTAAAATTTGCATTACAATGTGCTGAAAAATTGCCGATACTAAAAGGAATGTTCGAATTCTTTGTGTATTGTTAAGTGGGCTAAGAGAGCATTGAACGTGACACAGCTCCAACGATGCCAATGCGTTGCATATTTCTTCAAATTGTACATATCTTGCGTCACTAAACAATGCTACTCTATTACTTTTTACATCTCTATTATGAGTATTTACTTATTAGCATTCGTACAAAAGAGTTGTGTGATACTAAGAGTAATTTACAAAATAGCTGGGAAAATCGTTGGTACGAAAAGTGGGTCACACTCAGGGCCTTTCTGTCTGTTTCAATTTCAAATATTTGCAAGTTCTTGTAAATACTCTAGCTATTGTTTTAAGCATTTAAAATACTATTGAAACTTTATACAAGTGTTCAAGATTGTTCTAGATAGGATTAATTGGTTGTTAGAAAGACACGACTGGCTGTTTGCTTGTCCCGGATTCACGCCAGTTGCCCAAGTGGGTAAACTATCACAGTTAGTGATTATAGGATACAGATTAGAGCTCATTTGACAGTCTAGTTTACAGTGTACTAACACCCAAGATTAATTTCATTGATTAGGAGTCTCAACTGGCAGTTTAAAGTTGATCAGTTTGTTTTGTTTGTGTGTGTTTGGATCAGTCTGATTAATAATTTAAAATCGTATCTCATATTCTTACACAGCATAACGTCGCGCTCTTATCCCTAAAGGGGAGAACAGAGCTGCAGTGGGCTCATAATGAGCACACATTAAAACCACGTTAAAATATAATCTTCTTAACAATAGCCACCTTTAAGGAATTTTCACAAGACATCTTCGAGCAAAAAAGTGCCAAAGTCGGAGTAGAAGCGGCCCATGCACGCATGGTCGAAATCGGTCAAGATCTCATAATTTGTTTAAATCACGATGAAAATATGCAAGCTTTATTAGTATTGTACTCAGCAGTCTTATATTTGCTTATTCATCAAGGTTATCATCCACCTATTGTAAAAAGTAATGTAATATCTTGAGAATTTCGTTTCCCACGGTTGGAGTTGCGCAGTCTGTGACACGCTATTTCCAAACTTTCGGCCAAAAATTTATGATAATTTGTTTTAAAATGTGAAAATAGGAAGTGGATGGTTATCTCGCGAAATTAAATGTCTCGGCGTCTTCAGGTCTGGTATAAATAAATAAATAAATAAACGGGTTGACTGACTAGTAAAATCAGCTTCTTTTTAGTAAAGGTCAAATCAGTGATTTATATTCGTAGTCAGTGCGCAACTGCAATAAAATAACTGTAAAATAAGGCGTAGATTCAATTATAGGAATATTTTAGTTTGGTATATTTCCTGAATTGTATAAAATAATCCGTTTTGTCAAAGTTCGTCGACCTACCTATTATAGTAAATTCTAGGACACAAAGAGACCCAAACAGACTTGTATTCGAAAACATACCACGAACTAGGATGTATACGAGAAGTTGCCTCGCTATGAGTGTGAGAATATATAATAAACTACCACAAAATCTAAGAAATATGACTCTTAAAGTACAATTTATATAAGTGGCTGAATGATAAGTTTTTATGACATTAGAGAATTAATATACTGACAAAATAATTCTGAGAGCATTTTAAAATATATAAGGTGTAAATAAATTAGCTGACACTATTTTAAAGGATCAACCTACCCATGAAACTGAACAACTTTCCCCAAGAAACATGGGCTGTCGGACGACAAAAATATGCATCTTCCATAGTAAATAGATTAGCTGGCCGCGCGGTTTTGTATGAAAGGGACAGCCCATGTTTCTCGGAGAAAGTTGTTCAGTTTGATGGGTAGGTTGATCCTATAGTGTCAGCTAATTTATTTACACCCTGTATGTATATTGAATCAATTTGACATTATGTAATAACTGAAACTGTCCAGTTTGTACCATGTTTGACATTATTTTATTTTAAGTTTATTAATTAACCAATAAATTGTTTACTGTAACGTCAAAAATTAATACATTTGCATGCTAATTTTAGTTTGGCAAAACATCACTGTACTTCTTTGCTTACACTATCATCTCATTTACAATGTTTTACGTAAATAAAGATTATTTCTATTTCTACAGTTGGGAACTTTGATTTCCTGTGACAATTAGTATTTTTTCGTAACTAATCTAATTACTATGTTTGAGTAGATATGCCAAAATTTGATGTGATTAGTAGATGCAGAATTTTGCCTAATCACTTGTTAGCCATTTGTTAGTTGGTCGACTAGGATAGGCTCGAACACTTCGGACGAATATTATGTATGAGCAAGTAACAAAAGTTATAGAAAATTACAGCAGACTTTCCATCTAGGATATACGACTTACCCTGCAAGCTAGGCGCCGACGCGGGCGCAGCGGGCGCGGGTTGGTGCGGCGCGGGCACGGGGCGGCGCCGGCGCGGCGCGTGGAGCCCGGGGGCGGAGGCCGCGCGCGTGGCCGTGCGGAACCCGGGCGCCCGGTAGCGGGCCGACTTCACCGGCCCCGCGGGGACCGTGGTCGTCCCGGTGACGGACGGCAGGCGAGGGAGGGATCCTGCGCGCTGCTCTTCTTCGGACTGGAAAAACAGGTTGAGTGGTGGGATTGTGAAGATGGTCCGACGACAGACAAACCAAATGCCATCAAAAACATAACTTGTAAAAAAACCAAGTCTCGCACGCAACTTAGTCTACCGTAAAAAGTTGTGAGATCCATGTAATACCAAGTCGGTTAATTTATTCAGTCCCTACTTAAGAGTCCTTCTGTCTTAAGTTATTACGTAATTAGGTCACCTAACAACATCTTATAGTGACCAGATCAATATTAAAAATCTCTTATGTTTTAAATAAATACATAGATTGACCTGGCAATCGCATGAAAACACAATGTATCTCACAAGTAATACATTATTATATTAAATTTGATTGTTTAGTGCGATTGCCAAGTCAATCTATGTATTTATCGCATGAAAACACAATGTATCTCACAATTAATACATTATTATATTAAATTTGATTGTTTAGTGCGTTTAAATCTTTGAAGCGGTATCTTAGCTGCCACCGGTTTTAGGGCCGAAAGGGTTGCCAAAAGAGAATAAAGATTTAGATTTTTATCTATTGACATCGACCATCAGTGGACAAACTTTGTCGGTTCTACGATAATTAAGTAGATAAGATGAAATATAAGATAAAACATAAAAATATTCGTTTATGAATATAATGCCCACGGCTCCGTAGCCCAGGTGGTGTATGTGTATATGTATCTGCCTCCGACGCACAGGGTCTCGGGTTCGAATCCCGCCCAGAGCAAACATTTGTGTGATGATCACTTGTGTTTGCCTTGTGTCTGGATGTTGTTTATCTATATAAGTATGTATTTATCTATTTAAGTAATGTATATCAGCTGTCTGGTACCCATTAGTACAAGCTCTGCTTAGTTTGGGATCAGATGGCAGTGTGTGAAGATGTCCAAAAAAAAAAAACAAAAAAATGATTTGCGAAAAGTGCGTTCGTAGTATTTTATCAGTCTGTTTGCTACTTTTGCACGACAACATTTGAGAGACAGAAAGAAGAACACAAACCTACATTATGGTTATTACGAGTACCTAGGCTATTTCTATTCTCATGGGAGATCTAACAAATATGAAGATTAACGGAGTGTCTGATAAATTATCTTAAGGAAGATATAATTATACTTGCTGATTGATTACTATTGCATCTTTATGCGGAATTCTTTGGCATTTTGCTGCACCTACATGATTATTAAAATTGTATTATTATTATAAGATACGAACGTGTTGTTTATCTTCTACCTATACATATTTCCTTTTCATATCAAACACTGGTTTTATCTTCACCGTCACGCACTAGAACATGACATTGACATCAAATTTCCAAATTCCATGCATTATTGCGACACAAGGTAGATACCGTTAAGTGTTACGCTCTCTTTCGTATATTCAGATTTAGAAAAGGACAGAGATATTGTGTTTGGTTGGCTAAGTAAACTATTCACCGGTTGTTTGTTTATCTATGTTTGTTGACAATAAATGCTGTACCAGTAAAAATGGAGACAAGAGAACAATTGTTCAGGAAAGAAACACATATTTGTACGTCTATAGGTAGTTTATGGAGATTGCACAAAGGGAGATTTCATGTTATTATTTAGTAGAAGATCATAATAGCCCTGATAGTTGGGTCGTTCTTCTTTTTTAGTGACAATGAATTGGTGTTTCTCAGATTTTCGAGTTTTTCAAGTAACAATATCTTGATTTCAGTGTTGGATATTTTTTTTCAAATCTATTTAATTTTCATTTGGATCATTTAATCATTGTTTTCATGTCCATAATGTTGTTTGTTTTGTGGCGATTTTCGAGAAAACACTGTGACAGGACAGGACAGGATTTTTAGGTAGGACATCATTATGAATTATTACTCTGTCACGGTATTTAATGAAAAATAGACATATGCAAAAAAAATATTGGCTACAGAACGTTAAAGATTATTTAGTATTAAAAGGTATAAAGCGATGAGGATGTAAATTCAAACAATGAATAAATAATAATCCATACTCTAATATGACACAAAATGAGGTGAGTGACAGACCATTGTCACTAAAAAAGAAGAACGACCCAGTTATCAAACATATATAATACCCTAATAATATAGTTTTTATTTTGAATGAATGAATGAATGAATATACTTTATTGCACACACAGAAATAATAAATGACAGAGTGGAAGTAAGAACAGGTAGTCATGTACAGTTAGGCGGCCTTATTGCTTCATAGCAATTTCTTCCAGGCAACCTTTGGGTACCGCGGAATAGTGCAAGTATTTTTGGCTACGTTGTTATATATTTTTGTTTCCAAGTTTCATGTATAAAATGCTGTTGGTATTCCGAATAAAATAAAATAAAAATAAATAAATAAAATACTAAGTAAAAAAAATGAGTTATTTTTTTACCTCTGCATCTGGCGCCGAAGCTCGCCGCCTGCCTCTCCACAGCCTGTCTTCACTTCCACTGATCGCTCCACAACTCCTGGAGTGCGATCTTTGCGACGCCAGCTCTACTCCTGCTGGCGACCGTCTCGCCTCACATCCACCACCGAGCGTCCCTCGAGAATCGGCTGCTAACAGCGCCGATTCAAAACTACCCCGCCACGAGAACCTCTCACAATCACTCGCGACACTTCCCCTACTCGCGGTAGGCTCTAACACATCATGAGATCGACTCCGAGCCAACGCTCCTGGCTCTGACGCACTGTCATCATCCGTTGTTGTCGACGCACCACCTGAAACTTCATGCATCAACGCCACTAATCTACCACCGATATGTCTCATCACTTTTCCAAACAGTGGCGGTGATCCTTCCCCTGCTCTGCCTAACGTTGCTGCCAGTCTTTGATATGCCCCCACTGCGTCACGCTCTAATGACCCAGCCTCACTATTTCCTTTATCAAATTCATCTATTATCTCTCTACAGCTCTCAGATATTTGCTTTCTTAACGCTGATCTATTAGCTGTGTTACCTTCCAAATCTGACCCGGCATAATCTGAGGAATCGTAGGAATCGCTCCATGTATCCTCGCTAGATAAATATTCTACTATTTCTCTGACTTCTTCGTCTCTGATTCCCGGTACAGTTTTCATTAATCGTGTTAGTTCACTTTCGAAATATAAAAGTTGGGGAGGTTTCGGTGGACGGGAACTCTCAGAATTAGTTAAAGCGGCTGACGGGGTCGATGTCTTTACGTTTGCCGAGTTTATCATTTGCTTGAAGAACTGTCGCATTTTTGTCATCATAAGATTAGTTTCCTCATCCGAGGACCAATTATTAAAGCTATCTTTACGTGAAAGTGGGCTTGGGGGTGGTCTAGATGACGGAGGCCCTTCTACTCTCTCCTCTACATCAGGCCTGATTTCTTCAATAATTTCTTCTAATTCTGTTTTAGGTTCATGATTTCTATTAAACTCGGAACTAGAATCACCATTTCTTAGTAAATCATCACAGCTACCAACGAATCCGCTATCTCTACTGGTTTGTTTCTTAGATTCAGACAGTTCAGATCCAAGTGGTGGAAATTCAGGGCGAGGGGACGTCCTGCCTTCCTCCCCTTCAGAAACAGATCTAGTGTCGTCACGAGTTTCCTCAGCAAACTCCATTGACTGTCGCCTCTCGTCAGCTGGGGATCCGCGAGTTTTTTTGCTTTGTTTTTTTCTCTTTGATTCTCCCTGCGATTCAAGCCTTTCGGAAGAATCGTGCCTATCCTCCGTTTCTGTACTCGACCCATCTGACACTTCCTGAGCATCTTGGGATGGCTCTTCGCCTGTTAATAAATTATCTAATGATGACGAATGTGATCGAGGAGTACCTCGGGCTCTAACTAACCGTTTTCGCCTCTGCTCAGGACTCTGTCTGCCTTCACTGTCACTGCCAACACTTCCGGACCCGTCAGAGTCCCGCCTTTCTTGATTGAATCCCATAAATCCAGAAAGGAAATATTTTTCCAAACGCGATGACACAAGCTCGTCACTATCACCACTTCGTTTTGGTTGTTCACTGTCAACAATGGATTCACCACCCTCACTGCACACACTCGATGTTTCCGACACAGGTTCTTCATCCTCACGAACGTTCCTACCATCACCCAATCCGAAAAAGAAATACTTCTCCAACTCGGTCGCGGATATAGGTCGAGGTTTCTTCGTCGTCGTATGCTCTGTTTCGCTTTCTTCACAACTTTCTTCAACTATAGTGTGTAAAGTGAAGTCTAGCGAACGCCTACAGTAGGCGAATTCTTCCCCTCGCGTGGGTAAACAAGCCTCATCGCCAGAGTCCGAGTCGGAGGGTGAAGTGGCCTCGTCGTCGTCGTGGCTGACGTCCTCGACCCAAGAGTCGTCGTCGGCGAGCCCCTCCTCGAGACACACGACTGCCGAGAGAGTGTCGGCATTGCTAACGACGGTCACTCCGCCCGAAGGCTGCGCTGTTTCTTCGTCGGAAATTCGTTCGTTTGTTTCGTTTTCGAGCGCGGCCGCGGCTGGTTCCTCGCTTTGGGAGTTGGTGTGTTGGACTACGACGTCAGCGGGGTCAACGCGCATGAGCCGCGTCGTGTCGGTGGTGACGACGGAGACGCGGTCGTGCGTGATCATCACGCGGCTGGTGAAGCGCGCGGAGCCGTCCGCACGTGCGCTGCGCGAGCGACTGACTGGGGTCGTGACGGCAGGTGCGCCCGCGCCCCTCTCCGCCTCACAAACCGGCCGGTTTGTTTTCTCCTCTCGGTCCTCCAATAGCTCTTTCTTCAATAACTCACTGAGCGTTCGTTCGATACCTTTGAATATGTCCATTTTTTCTGAAGGCGCTGTTAATAAATTTGAACTGTTTTCCGTGGGCTCCGGCGAAGGTGCTAATTGAATTCGAGGCTCGCTCGATGTTTCGTCAAAAATTACCTCTCGGTTGTATTTCTCATTAGGCATTTCTACCGCGACTTTTACTTTCATATCACTTTCCGTAACGAAAGTATTATCTAATGAATCGCACTCGATGTTTTCGGACGCGCTTTGGCTTTGATTACAGTCATTATGTTCGGTGTTGTTATCTAAATTACTGGCGCTCGCGCCGCTCGATGCACTGAAACTGTTGAAATATTCATAACATTCGCTTTGAAGCATGTTTTCGTCGCAGAATTTAAAGAAATTTGACCTCCTTGCAGTTTCGCTTGCACTAGGTGACGACAAACTTTCAGCACTGCTTCCATAAGGAATAACTGGGTGATCGTCGGAGAAATGAATTGATTCTAATAACACAATATCCGGGTTATTGGCTTCATTTGGCGGAGCACTGTTATTTAATTCAGCACAAGCATTTATTTCGTTTTGTTCTGCCACGTCCACTGCGATTATTTCTAAGTCGTCTGATTTTTTGTCAAAAGAATCGTCGCAGTCGATGCCGCTGCTGTCTGCATTATCTTCTAGGTCAGATGATTCAGAATCAGCAGGATTCACAACAAACACTCTCGAAAATCGACCCCCTCCTCCGCCAGAATCGTCAGAATCCTCATCAGTCGTAGCTGGCTCTTCTGGGGCTCCACTTGTAACGTCATAGCTCCTTCTTTCAACTTCTGCTTCTGAATCACTCGAGTCTTCCGACTCATTTGAAGAGGGAAAAGCATTTTCAGCTTCTAAATGACCAGGCATAGCGTCCGCTTGCTCCGACATCAAGGATAAAGGTTCTTCATCGGCAATCACCTTGATACCGTCCGACGTGTCATGATCGACTGGTGGCAGTTCGATAGTTTTATCTAGCTTATCGTTATCGGGGGCTTGTGACGATTCCGATTGTATTGCCTTATCAGTGCGTTCGACGGTCATCTCGAGTGGTTTCGGCGGCGTGTTTACAGCAGTGGCGGCGGCGGTGGCGGCGACGGCGGCGGCCGTGGTAAGCCGCGCCAGCGCCGCCGCATCGAGCCCGGGGAAACCGGGGTACGTGCTCCAGTGCGGTGGAGGGGGCTGCGAGGGGAAAGCCAATAAAGCCGGCCAGAGAGCCGCAGGGATCGGTACTGGAACGGGCACTGGAACTGCAATTAATCTTGGCTCAGCACCACAAGAACACGCTCTTGGGCAGGTCGGAGCGATGTGTTTGGGTGGCGGTGGGACGTGTGGCGGGGCGGCTCCTGGTTCGAAGTAGTCCCAGTCGCAGTCGTCGGGGGCTGGCGGCGCGGCTGAAGAAGCCGTTGAGGAGGAGTCTTCCGTGTCCTCGCGGCAGGAGGAGTCGGAGCTCAGGAACACCAGGCGGTAGTCTTCGGGCCGCATGCGACCGGCCTCCGGCTCGCTCGCCTCACCCGGCTCACTGTTCACGCCCCACTCTGAAATGGAAATATAAAACATGTTTTAATTCATTTGTTATTATTTACGAGACCGCGTCCGCTATACTATATTACCACTCTGGTAGAAAAAACGATTAGGTCCGTAGAAAAAAAAACATTTGTTATTATTACAAATAAAACTGCGACATGATTACCCTTATTCAGGGCAGGCCCCACTGTGGGGTCGTTGATGCTATGATGGTGACGACAAGTAAATAAAATAGAAGACAACAAGTAAAACGAGTCTAAAACAAAACATTTAAAGTTGTCCTAGAGTTCAAACGCACGCAAGATTAAAGCTTGTGTATTGCTATAATAGAAATATCAGGCGTTAAAGTTGGTCTCTTGAAATCAAAATAAACTAATGCTGGGAAAAGAATATAGTGGCTATTACAACAATGTATAATTTCGGGAAGATATCGTCAGGCTATTATGGGTTATTTTATCAGGTTTGGATTTTAATGGATTACGATCAGGGCGATGAGGACTCCTAATTGCTGATCATGAAATGAAATTAACATAACAGTTACGTCATTGTAACATTGCAGAAGCGATTGATTATACGGTAGTAATCTTTACGGCACCGAACATGCAGTAATGTTTTATTTTATCAGCCAAATAATTAGCATTTAGGGTACACTAATCATCACGATTGCGATGAACTCTTTTGATTAAAGTAAGTACGTGTAAGTAATGGTTCCAATATTGAGAGGAAACCATTATGTAATAATAATATATAAATAGCATAGAATAAACTTTAAGATAACATGTGTTTCAATTTTTTTTTTTAATAGAGATATGGAACATAAAACATAGAGGAGAAATAGTTATTTGTTAGGTAAGAGAGGAATGTTGATTTTTCCTCAGAGAACTGATATTGAATCCAGAGCATGCCAAGGAGTCTGTAATAGAAGCACGAGCAAAGCGAGTGTTTCTAAAACTAGACTCCTGAAGCTCGCGAGGGATTCTAAGGTTCGAGGTGACACATTATTTTTCACCTGTTCCGGCAAGGAAATCATTTAACTATTTACTTACCTACGTAAATATTGGTACTTAAAAATGTACAAGAGGTCTCTTATTTTAGATATAATTCTATAAGATGTGATAAAATTATTGTATTTTATCATAATTCTTTTCAATTTTTAAACCAAAACAATAAACAAACTTTTAGGTTATGTTTTTTTAGGGTGCGTTCCAAAATTGTATGAAAACCTATCCCTGCGTTCCGAGACGCGCTTAAATTGATTTTAGCGCACTCAAAGGCAGGCTAAACCCATACAATCTTTTGGTTTTCTGATCGCTGCTGACGGCGCTGAAAGTTTGATTCGGAACACACCCAATAAAAAAAATATGGCTTACGTCAATTATTTTACGCGCGGATATATGAAAACTTTTTTCCTGTGTAAGATAATGTTCGAAATTCAAACTAATTCTCCTCTCTAGACATGAGAATGGTTTGCATGTCTAGAAATGAATAAGCGATTTTCGACCCTGTTTTCGGGCATTAAAAGCCAACTTTCCGAGGTGGAGAGGTGATAAGTAAATTATCGAAAAATATGCTGTTTTCTAAGCTAGGCCTACATATGTATCTACCACAGAAAAACAAATAATCTACGTATACATATACTACAGCAAAATTTATCGGGCGGTAGTGGTAGCCCATATATTTTTTTGATTTAGTTTTATAAAAAAATAAAAAAAAAATACAACAATATTTTTAAAGATTTAGAGAAGTTCTAGAACAAAAGATTTTTCAGGTTCATGTGCTAAGTTACTGCCAGAGATGTTATCCGTTGTATGTTTTATTACTTAAGCTTGCACACAATAATTAGTACAAACCCCTTTAGTAAGTGATTAGCAACACTATACGCTTAATGACAAAGACAGCAATTATCTACCTACCAGCCAAGCTAATTGCCCACAAATGTAGGAAGTTAGATTAATACAAACAGCCCATCCTACGCTGCACATAGCTAGGAATGTTTACATCGATCACGCATGTTAAGCAGCTCCGTCTATTATTAGCCTAACGCAGCTGATCGGTAAATTACTGACGGTTAAACACGCGATGTCCAGTAAGTAATTGCTTGATTGGGTAAATGACAGTCAAGATTAATTTTAACCGATCTTATTGAAATAAAAAAGTTACCTGGAAAAAGTTTTCAATGTTTTGTTTACTTATTTTTTCGTGTAAGCAGTATGTAAGTCAAATCAACGGCCCGTTACAGTCCACTGCTGGACTATGAGCCTCCTCCACTTAAGTGTTTGGTTTTGCCATAATCTCCACGCTTGGCAGGCGGGTTGGAGACCGCAGGTTAAAAGGTTACTGTATCAGAGAGCGCTGCTGCCCGTTCCCTGTTCAATGTAAAATTTATCTTATCTTAATGTGTAGTCCCTAAGTCGCCTCTTACGCCACCCACGGGAAGAGTAGGGGTTGGTGATAAATGTATTTTACTCTGCCGTCACCACACGGCAAAGTATGTAAGTACATACATTTTATTCTATTCTATAAAATTTGCCTGCCATAAATCTAACCGGCCTAGCATGATATTTTTTAATACAGTTGTAGCTAAATAAATAGACAATAAACTATTGTCATAAAGCACCACAAACAGCATTTTGTCTTAGCTTCATCAGGGTCAGGGTATGTTAGAGGTCGAATTTAGATCGACCCACAGATTGAAGTATTATCGTCTCTGAACTGGGTGTTTTTAGATAATATAAAAAAAACTTGCTTTGACGGCATGATTGATATGTATATTCGTGCCAAATTACAACGTCATGCTCTAATACTAAGGCCCATATTTTTAAATACTTCTCAAGATGGGGACGAGTTCCCAAGACGGCCTGTGAGAATCTCAGCGGTTGCAGAGATACTTCTTGAGATGAGTCGACCTCCTGAGATGGGTCGGCGTTCGAGTCGCTCTTGAGTCCGTGTTTTATCCCTCTCGAGAATTACGTCAGAGACAAATTCTATATACGCAACAAAACGTGATACATGTCATGTACAGATTTGACGTGATTTGACCCTCCTAGAAAAAAGAGTGCTAACGGAGGGAGTTTCCCAAGATGGTTCTTGATGACGTAGGCATCGACCTTACACCGACTTATCTCCACCTGGAGTCCGACTCACTGGAGATGGACTCAAGTAAGGCATTTCTGCATACGAGCCTAAGAGTCTCTGAGCTAAGCCGCGGATGGACAGACGGAGACGGACACTTCACTTAATATCATTTCCTCCTTTCGCAGCACCAGGAAAGTTATTTACTATTGTTACATAACGTAACTTAATAATTTTCTCGCTGGTGTCGTCTCCATAACAATAAAACTGTAAAAGTCGGACTTGTACAATAACTGTATCGTTATTACTAACTGAGCCATTGTTGCGACACTGGAAGTGGCCTGTTACCGAGCTCTCTCGAGCGTGGCCACTACGAAATGTCACTAGAGGTCGCCTACTTAATGGCCTATGAGTTTACAGGGTCTTCAAACTGAGGCAACTTCTTCATGAACGTAAACGTAAAGAAGATAAAAAATGATGGCACCTTACAATGCTAATTTAGCAACAACACTGCAGTCATTTTCTGTTGTTGGATACTCATCGTGGTACCATTGGTAAAAATTAAGATCCATCAATTTCGTTTCTACTAATTGTGTCGTTCTATACGTCTTGACGTGTAGGTTGAAAAAAAAAGACCTTTACAGTCAGGTTTCTAGCAAATGAAATGACCCTTAGAGTCTGTATAGACGTACGGCATTACAAATTAATTCTACCTGTTTGAAGTGCAGTTAAATTTAGTTGATAAAACTGCATCAAACTCGTTTTTAATTGCACAGTGTGCACCAAAGAGAATTATAATAGATGTTATTGTTTAATTATTGTTTTTTTTATTAAGAATATTCACTTCCGTTTCTCTTTACTCATTCTCGCTTCCTGAGTCACCTGTTAGACATTTTTTTTGTTAGTTGTTTAAGCAGTCTTGTGTCGTATTAATTTGTATTTGTATTAAAAAAAATAACTGCACTGGCTGTGATGCAGCAATGGGGCAGTTCAATGCATTGCGACGACTGTGGAGTTTCTTCGGTGAGCTCTTCTCCACAGATTCCGCCATTGTGTTAGTGAACTCACCCAAAAAATGTAATGACGGATCTAAGTGATGTAATAACATCCTATGGAAATAAATAATTTTGACTTTGACATTAGATCTGTATCATAGACAGATATGCGTGCAGTTAGAGTGTGGCTAAGCTAAGTAATATTTACTAATTGATTGAAGCTTAGACCATGAATACAAGATGCCAACTTAGTTTGATATTTTGTAGAAAACAACCATAATGAACTTAGAGGAACAAAAGACGATCGGCGCGAGACGACGCGCGTCAGAAATCTTTGCATATGAAAAATTTCTTTTAATATTTCCCTATTACTGGGGGCCGTTTCACGAAGCTAAAAGTTACAAATTACAAGTACAATTCGATGTACATTGCGTAGACAAAAAGATAAAACGATAAGGGTATACAATACAGTTTAGGCGAATTGGCTACGCAATGAATATCAAATTGTAAACTGTTGCTTCGTGAAACGAGGCCCTGGAAATCGAGTAAAAGACAAAAATAACAAGTATGGCCTGAATTACCCTCATCAGGTGGCAGTGGCACTTATGCTGCGGTCACACATGAGAAAGCACCTTCAGTGGTCACTTTTCAATGTCACAAGTGTAAGGTTTGTACATAATTATATGGAATTTATTTGTTGTATTTAAACATTTTTCTATTTTAATTTATTGGTAGCCAAGTCGATGGCGTGATATTGATAATTTTCATGGACTTTTAGAAATAGGCACTGGCAACACAAAATTTATTTTAGGGAGAAAGCCTGGCAAATTGGCACTTTTGGAGTGACGACGTTGGTATCGAGCGGTCGATTGTTAAAATGTACGCGTTTTGAATTTCAACCGTTAGTTTACGTAATAGTTGGATTGATGTAATAGTTGGATGGTTATTTGGTTAACGGATATACGATATGGCTGATTAGTTGGTTATCTTTGGTTAATAGTGGAGGTTAATAAAATACAGTGGAGTTTGGTATACACAACTGGAGTTTCCTTCTGTACGAGTCCTTACTTCTGAGATTGATTTATATATCTCAGAAGTGGGATTAAGAAAACGTAAGTACACGCCTACATCTATTTTTCTTGGTATTATATCATTTCATTGTGAATTATGATGGATTTGCTTGCACTCCGTCACAGGTAACGGAACAAACATTGTTATATTTTATTTAAATAATTAATCAGGAGACGGTTTACTATTTTGAAATTAGGAGAAGTTTCAAGTAGGTATATATGGTTCTTTCGTGTTTGAAATAAATATTATAATATATATACATATATACATATATATATTACATTTAAGTAGATTTATTTACGGACATTGATTTGCCATGTTGCCTACGTCCAGATGTATCTTTACTTGTTTTCTTTTTTTTGTTTTTTTTTGGATTGCTGTGACTCTATGAAAAGTGAACACGTGATCGTACACGTGGTGGAACACGTGTATGTCGTATGTGTCAATTACTTTGACAATTGTACTGATTATTCCATGGGGGTTTCTAAAATAGGGAAAAATGGCATTATTATTTTTCTTTAGTCGCACCGTTTTCAAGATAGTAGCAAATATTATTTTATCATTCCTATCATCCTTATCTTTGTTTTAGATCAACTAGTCTAGAAATAACTAGACATTAGACAAGTGTTATAAAATGTTGGTCAGTCGCTAATATTTGCAATTTTTATGCTGCGAGTTTCAGGGAATGGATGGAGAGGAACGCATACGTAGTCTGGAGACTTCTCGGAGGAGCCGCTCGCGTACAAGACGCAGCCGCAGCCGCAGTTACAGTCGCGGTCATCAAAGTCGCAGCCGCAGCCACGGTCAAAGCCGTGGCCACAGTCGCCGTCTGCTTGATCGCGAGCTAGCTTTGAAGCGAGAGCAAGAGAAGGTCCGACTGCTGGAGCTTGCCCTGCAGCAAGAGCGGGATGCTGAGCAGCGGCGACAACGCAGCGTGCGGCGCAGTGAGCATCGCAGCGAGCATCGCAGCGAGCAACGCAGCGAGCATCGCAATGCGCAACGTGACGGGCAACGGAGCGAGCGGGGCAGCGAGCATCGCAACACTCATCAAAGCGAGCAGCACCAGGTCCAGAGCGAGCGAGAGACAAGGCGGAGCCACAGCAAGCAAAGCGTCGGACGGCATTCTAAAAGGTCATGTAGCCCTTCCTTTTCTACTAAGGACGTTGTTAAAATAATTAAGACTATTAAGGATTCCATCTCATCACAGCCGTCAAATCAAAGCGCACCGTCAATTAATAAAAGTCTAGAATATAAAAATATACTTCCAGAGTTCAACCCTTCTCAAAAAAGTCAACGTATGGATATGTGGTTAAAAAAAGTTAATCAGTGCGCAGAGGTTTATGGCTGGGATGAGAGGACAGTAGTGCATTTCGCAATGCAGAAACTGAACGGACTTGCTAAAACCTGGTATGAGAGCCTTAATTCAATATTATTCTCTTGGGACGAATGGCAAATTAAATTAATGAATGCTTTCCCCTGTGAGCAAAACTACGGCCAAATGCTAGAAGATATGCTTAAGCGGAAAAGTCGTCCCAACGAATTAATTGAGAATTACTATTATGAAAAAATTGCCCTTCTTAATCAGTGTGATATCAGTGGTAGACGCGCCGTTGATTGCATCATTCATGGCATCAGCGACAAAACCATGAGGTCAAGTGCTTTGGCATTAAGATGTGATGAGCCAGATGAGTTATTAAAGTTTTTACTTAGTAACAATAAGGAAATTTCTGTACAACAACCATTTAACAGGGATAGGAATATAAGTTTCTCTGATGATCGTCAAAACTATAGATCAAGTAACAAGACTAATCCAAATGTCTATTGTTATAACTGCAAGGAGAAAGGACACCCTTTCTCCAAATGCCTAAAGCCCTTGGTGAAGTGCAGCCATTGCAATAGAATCGGACACAAATCTGAAGTTTGTCGTTCCAAAACGGAAACAGGAACGTCGAAATCTGATACAGCAGCTAAAGCGATGCGCATCTCAAGTTCAAATTTGAATAACAAATTTGTTAAAGACGTTGTGGTAGAGAACGAAACTGTGGAAGCCTTCGTTGACCTAGGTAGCGAAGTTGCTCTTATGAGACAGTCTACTCTTTCAAAGCTGGGACTTGATCATGATAATGTTTCGACTGCTATGAAGGGGTTCGGCAATAATTTGGTTTACTCTTTGGGTTCAACTAAGCTTAAGCTAAGCATTGATGGTGTAGACGCTAACGTTGTTTGCAGAGTAGTCGAGGATCGATTTTTAGAGAAGCCAATGCTCATTGGCCAAACGTATTCTGAGCAGCCGCACATAGTAGTGTACAAAGATGCACATAAATTACAATTTCTTTACATCGGTGGAGAAATTCAAAGCTTTGATGTTGTGGAAGAAGAAAGTGGTGTGATGAGGATTAGGGCAGCAGCTCATTGTGAACTATTTGGGCCAGCTAGCATTAGAGCTTTCACACATGCAGAGTTTACGGGCAACGTAATATTAGACACTAAAGTAGTAGGAAAGCCCAATGAACAATACGTGGTATGTGGTGGTATCCATGAAGTGAAAGATGGTTCACTCTTTGTGATGGTGACACCATGCTCAACGCCATGTTCTGTTCAAGAAAATTTCGTCTTTTCACGAGCAGAAAAAGTGGAAGCAGTATATAGGCTTGCGGAAGTAGGAACTCCTTCGATCAGGGAACAACAACCTGTGAGTTCCGTAGGCAAAAGTTTTGACGAGAGCGAAGTTCACTTGGGCGACATGATATCCGATAGTGATAAAAAAAAACTAATGGAGTTGCTACGACGACACCAAGAATGTTTTGCGTCTAGTTTGGCAGATTTGGGTTGCACAACTACCACGGAGATGCAGATTGACCTAAACAGTCAACGCCCAGTCGTCTACAGGCCTTATCGACTTTCACACCATGAACGTGAGAAGGTACGTGCAATGGTAGACGAGATGTTGCAGGCAGGAATCATAAGAGAGTCTGTATCCAGCTATGCAAGTCCGATTATCCTTGTTCGCAAGAAAGATAACAATTTTCGACTTTGCGTGGATTACAGACTCCTTAATTCAATTACCGTGAAAGAGCGATACCCAATACCCGTAATAGACGATGAGATTGCTCGACTTTCTGGACAGGCGTGGTTCATCACCCTAGATCTGATGTCAGGCTACTACCAAGTCCCAATTGCGGAAGAAAGCAAACATTTGACGGCGTTTGTCACGCCGGACGGACAATATGAGTATAATCGTATGCCGTTCGGCTTGGCAAACGCGCCAGCCGTGTTCCAGCGGATGATGAACCACGTTCTAGGACCGGCTCGTTTTAATAAGGCTACGGTGTACATAGATGACCTTTTGATCTTCGGAAAAGACCCAACGGAGTGTATGAACCGTCTGGAGGATATATTAGGATTGCTACAGAAAGCGAACCTGAAATTGAACCTTTCTAAATGTAATTTCCTACAAAATAAAATAAATTATTTGGGCTACGAGATCAGTTCAGGAGGTATGCGACCAGGAAAGGAAAAGATTCAGAGTGTTACAGGATTCCCCCGTCCTGAAAACGTACACAGTGTGCGTCAATTCTTAGGTCTCGTAAGTTATTTTAGAAGGTTCATTCAGGGTTTTGCACAACTGGCGCATCCTCTGACTAAGCTGCTTAAAAAGGACGCTGTGTGGCAGTGGGCGACCGATCAAGAGGAATCTTTTAGCACTTTAAAAGCCAAGCTGATCGACAGACCAGTACTTGGTATATATGATCCTACAGCTGAATATGAACTGCACACGGATGCAAGTAGGTTAGGTGTTGGGGGCATCCTCTTGCAGCGATCACGTGGGAGTGAAGGTTCCTTCCATCCTGTGGCTTATTATAGTCGACAAACGACGCCCGAAGAAAAGAACTTTCACTCCTATGAGCTGGAGACGTTAGCTGTCATATGCTCTCTGAAGAAGTTTCGAGTGTACCTTCTCGGAAAGGAGTTTAAAGTGGTCACGGACTGTAGTGCTCTACGCTCTACATTCGTGAAACGCGATCTTATACCACGAATCGCTCGATGGTGGCTCGCTTTGCAGGAGTTTAACTGCTCTGTGGAGTATAGGGCGGGAGCAAAAATGACTCACGTTGACGCGCTATCCAGGAACTCTATTCAAGATTTAGAGACCCAAAATCCCGAACAGTACCCCACAGTCATGACTATAAGCGATGACGACTGGCTACTAACACTGCAGCTAGGAGACTCGGAGTTGTGTCGAATTCGTGACATTGTCAGTTATGACTTGGATCCCAAGGGGTTAGAATATATAAAAGACAATTACGTTCTCAACGACAGCAAATTGTTCAGGTGTATAGGAGGTAATAAAGACTGCATTAGGTTTGTGGTGCCAAGAGGCGCAAGATGGCAGGTGTGCAAAATGAATCATGACGATATAGGTCATGTTGGCTACGAGAAAACACTTGAGCGAATAAAAAAAAGTTATTGGTTCGCCAAAATGAAACGATTTGTTAAAAAGTACGTTGCAGCGTGCATCGACTGTGCGTACGCAAAAAAAACTGCATCATGTCGTGAAGGGTTATTGCACCCAATAGAAAAAGTAGCCATTCCATTTCACACCTTGCACATCGACCATCTTGGGCCCTTTGTCAAGTCGAAGCGAGGAAACACTCACATACTAACGGTTGTTGACTCTTTTACCAAGTTTGTGTTTGTTAAACCGGTGAAGAGTACTAATACACAAAACGTTATTAAAGCATTGCAAGACATCTTTGATGTGTTTAGAAACCCTGATAGACTGATCAGCGATCGAGGTTCTTGTTTTACCTCTAATTCGTTCAAGAGGTTCTGTTTGGACCGAGGGATAAAACACGTGCTCAATGCCGTCGCAAGCCCTAGAGCCAACGGACAAGTCGAGCGATATAATAGAACGATCCTCGATTCGTTGACAGCACAAAACCTTAGAGACGACGAAAAAAATTGGGATGACAAATTAGGTAGGATACAATGGGGACTTAATAATACGATACAAAAGACGATAGGAAGGACACCGGCAGAAGTAATGTTCGGGACAAAAATGAATAGTGAAAAAAACGCTGCTATGAATGAAATAACAAATAAAACGCGGGAAGGTTCTGATTTAGAAACGATTCGGGGAGAAGTAAAAGAAAGAATAGATAAATCTCAAGAGGCTCAGAAAAAATATTATGATCAAGGAAGGCGACCTGCGCGAGAATATATAATGGGTGACCTAGTCAAGATCACCAAAGTAGCTTTTCAAAACAGTGGCAAAAGCACTAAACTCATGCCTTCATATGAAGGCCCATACAGGGTTGTCAAAGTCATAGGCAACGATAGATACAAAATAGCTCCCATTGCGGGATTTGAAGGGATGAGGAGCAAAAAAAAGACTACCGTTGCCTCAGACAGAATGCAACCGTGGGTTCACGTGGCTTCTTTAGAAATTGAAGACGATGATGTTGATGGTGCCATGCTTGATGAGTGCGATGAAGTATGATTAGCTTACTTGTATGTATAGGTAGGTTCATTAGTTTAATTTAAATCCTCTCTATTTGAATTGTTTATAAGATTATTAGAGTTATTTTAGAATTGAAATAACTACAAGCATTTTTGTATTGTTTCAGGTCAAGCACGTGACATCAAACGGATAAGCTCGTGACTTGACCTGTTACGAAGATGGTTATTGGTTGATCTATTTATCTGACCTATTCTAAGGAAGAGGATAGTTAGTTGATAGATATGGTTAGTTAATATCGATGGTTATTACAAAGGATAATTGGATGGTTAATATTTTGGCTGAATAAAACTTGGATGGTTAATTTTGTTGGATAAAAGCAGGATTAATTATTTATATACACATGTTTACTGATATGTATAGTATAAAACATAGTATATAAGTTAGATTAGTATAATATACCTGTATATGAATAGTTAAATATCTAAGTATTATTATTGTTATTTAGTCTTAACTTATTTAATATTTTGTTCCAATTTGCCAAGTGTAAGGTTCCACCTGGGTTGTGTATGAGGACATACACAATATCAGGATGGACGAGTGTAAGGTTTGTACATAATTATATGGAATTTATTTGTTGTATTTAAACATTTTTCTATTTTAATTTATTGGTAGCCAAGTCGATGGCGTGATATTGATAATTTTCATGGACTTTTAGAAATAGGCACTGGCAACACAAAATTTATTTTAGGGAGAAAGCCTGGCAAATTGGCACTTTTGGAGTGACGACGTTGGTATCGAGCGGTCGATTGTTAAAATGTACGCGTTTTGAATTTCAACCGTTAGTTTACGTAATAGTTGGATTGATGTAATAGTTGGATGGTTATTTGGTTAACGGATATACGATATGGCTGATTAGTTGGTTATCTTTGGTTAATAGTGGAGGTTAATAAAATACAGTGGAGTTTGGTATACACAACTGGAGTTTCCTTCTGTACGAGTCCTTACTTCTGAGATTGATTTTTATACAAGTCACAACAATAGAATCAGTATCTTTATGTACCCGCGTAGTTCCCAACTTAAGAATAGCTTCCCATAATAAGTATCATATATACCTATATACTAGAGTTAATGCATAAGGCGTGCCCTTCCAAAGGTCCGAGATACATTAGTCCCGAGCTAAAGAAATGTCAGAAATA
Organism: Carpatolechia fugitivella; assembly: GCA_951230895.1. Taxonomy (NCBI): domain Eukaryota; kingdom Metazoa; phylum Arthropoda; class Insecta; order Lepidoptera; family Gelechiidae; genus Carpatolechia; species Carpatolechia fugitivella. The sequence goes on along the minus strand of OX579648.1, from coordinate 16,698,813 downwards.
ATAAAGTTAATTTGGCTGGCTGGCTCAGTGGCGTATCTTCGTTAGGTGTCGAATTAACCCAACAATTTTGTCAAACGATGTATTAGTGCGTGCACCCGTGAGCCAACTAGCTCTGCTCGCCCCTTTAGTAACAAAAGCGTGACTTTTAAATAAAAAATATGAAACTTAGTACATTCTTAACGTGTTTCTAAGAGATCTCCCAACCCCATGATTACAGCTGATCGGTATCATCTGATCACTATCCGTGGAGTATTGTTAACCCAGTCTGCGCGCGCGGCGGATATGGTGATCGCAGCACGCTACTCGATAGAAAGTACGGGAGAAATCTAAACAGATTTGTGATGTATCGTATATAATTATTGAGTCGAGTCAGATATATAGCTGGTGTTGTGATTTTATGATCCTGAAAGGTACTAACTACTACTATGTAACCTTGTTGAAGAATAACAAGGGTTTACTACACCGAAAATCATAGTATTACATTCATTGTTATTTAAATCTAAATATAAGATTAATAGTTCTTCTTTTTTATCGTGTGGGTTGTAATATCAACGACTAACCTTACATATCCTGAATAATTATATATTCTTTATTAATAGTACACTATACAGAAATTATATTATTAATAGCAAAGGCGAGCTTATCTCTAAAGAGAGATCTCTTCCAGCCAACCAATGTGTTGTGTGAGACATTTAAATAAATTGCGTCCTCCTAAAGTTAAAAATAATGTAAAATTTCTGCGCAACTTTCGCGATATGGATCTGGATCGCTTGAGGGAAGATGTGAGGAATACTGACTGGACCCCGGTCTATCAGGCTGATAACATTGACGCCAAAGTGGCCGCACTTGTGGCTATTTTGACAACGTTGTATGACGCTCATGCGCCTGTACGTCCAGTGAGAGTAAGGCATGCGCCGCCTCCTTGGCTGACCCAGTCAATCCGTAGGGTAATGGCTAAACGGGATAGGGCTAAGTGTAAACACAAAAGGGAACCGACTGATGACAACCTCGCTGCTTATAAAAAACTGCGCAATATCTGCAACAGGATGTGTCGCTATATTCATATTATTCATTCTTCCTTAGACTGCCTATCGCAGGCTCAGACGTGGAAGTTTTTAAAGTCTCTAGGTGTTGGTAAGGCCACGGGGTCCTCTGTGGGCACCGTGGATTTAAACAATCTTAATAAACATTTCTCTGCGCCTCCCGTCACCCTTGATGGTGCAACTAAGTCCACTTCTCTCTATAACCTCTCTAAACTTGCAACACCTGACTGCTCTCCCTTCAAGTTTGAATCAGTCACAGAGGCGGAAGTTAAAAGGAGCATACTTTCTATTATATCTACGAAGGCCGTAGGTGTTGATAACCTAAGCCTGGATATGATTAAACCTGTGCTGGATGATATTTTGCCTATCATCACACATATTATTAACTATTCTCTAATGGCCAATATCTTCCCATCAGCATGGAAGAGGGCTTTTGTTATTCCTTTGCCTAAAATATCTAATCCATCTTCACTTTCTCACTATCGACCTATATCCATTCTGCCCATTTTATCTAAAGTTCTAGAAAGCCTTGCTCACAAGCAGCTTTACTCCTTTTTGACTTCTAACAATCTCTTATGTCCTTTTCAGTCTGGCTTTCGCCCTTCTCACAGTACTGTTAGTGCGTTGCTGAATGTCACTGAAGATGTTCGGTCTGCTATGGATAACACCAAACTTACCGTTATGGTCCTCTTAGACTTCAGCAACGCATTTAATTCTGTCGACTTTGACATCCTTCTCGCTTCTCTTCGCTCTGTTAACATCTCCGATTCTGTGATCGACTGGTTCCAAACGTACCTTCATGGTCGCCAGCAGTGTGTGAAAACCGCCGATGCCTCATCGGATTGGGCTAACTTAACTGCTGGTGTGCCACAGGGCGGCGTACTCTCTCCGTTACTATTTTCTATTTTTATCAATAATATTTCACGTGTTATTTCGTCCCCCTACCACCTGTATGCAGATGACTTGCAAATTTATAGGCACTTCAGTCTATCTGAAATAAATGATGCAGTCAACGATATAAACAAAGATCTCCAGGCAATACGAATATGGGCTAATAGTTTTGGTCTCCTTGTAAATCCAACGAAATCTCAAGCCCTGATTATTGGTAGCAGCAGATTAAGATGTAGACTTGACGTGGCGCGAACACCTCTGGTATATTATGATGGTACGTGTATTCCGTATACTAGTAAGGCCAAAAATCTTGGTCTCATAATTGACAACAACCTGTCTTGTCAGCCAAGGAGGCGGCGCATGCCTCACTCTCACTGGACGTACAGGCGCATGAGCGTCATACAACGTTGTCAAAATAGTCACAAGTGCGGCCACTTTGGCGTCAATGTTATCAGCCTGATAGACCGGGGTCCAGTCAGTATTCCTCACATCTTCCCTCAAGCGATCCAGATCCATATCGCGAAAGTTGCGCAGAAATTTTACATTATTTTTAACTTTAGGAGGACGCAATTTATAGGTAAGATAAATGAGATCATGGTAAGAAAAGGGTGCAGACATTTGTCCATGAGAGAAAACCGAGTCAGGCTTGGAAGTGATCATTAGATCTAAGAGGGATGGTCGAGAGTTAGGGAAATGATGAGTAGGGGAGAGTGGTAGAATATGCAAGTGAAGCGAAGAAGTGAGAGTAAGAAGTCTACTATAATAATGTATGAATAATGTAAGTATTAAAAAAAATAGAATAGAATTTTTAAGTTAATTATTAAAATAGAGCTACAACAAAATATAACAACAAAGAAACTATACTGAAACCCTGAAACCTAGGCTGTGAGAGAAAGAAAAAAAAAGTCTTTATTCGACGTAAGATTTTGCAAGATAATTTTTCTACGTCAAACTCGGAGGAAATCCTCCGAGACATCAAAGCTACCAAATAAAAGGTAGGTATGTACTAAAGATTAAAGTCCATGTTTCACAATGGAAAATTAAATCAAAAGAAGAAGTTAATTTCATATTTCTTCTCTCCTCTCTCCAGTGTTGGTATGATCGACGCATTCGCCAGACTACGAATGGGTAGCACGACCAGCAAATCGTGAGTCGAAAGCGAAGCGCGGCACGATATTATCTCTTGCGCCCGCGCATCTGTCATTGCAACGCTCGACTGGCATATCCCACTTTATGCTATCATAGGATTTTGATGCTATTTGGATAGAGTGACTTTATTTCCATTCGTCATGCTTGAATTTTACGTGTTGTGTTAATAGTCTTCTTTTATTTCTTAATAGTGTAAATAATGTTTTGTCTAACCTGCCAATTTATTATTTGTGCCAAAAAAAAATTGTTGGTTGGTTTTGTTTTGTTGGTTAGTTGGTTGGCTTCGAAACGCAAAAACAAGTTGACATCATATTTTTTAGGAGAGTAATCGAAAGTAAAATATTTAATCTGTTAATCATGAATATCTTAATATCAGACGATGTTGATGGTCGAAATATTAAAATTCAATGATCTATTTACCATTGTTACACTGACTACGCCGTAGTTTACATTGCACTTCACATCACGTACTACGAGTCGTAGTACGCGTAGCACGCTGCTACGAGCAAGCTACGATTTTAGATAAGGTAGAAATAAAGTATGATAAACTTAAATCTAATAGTAATATATAGGTACTATGATATCATAGTTTATCTTTATCTATTACAATTAAAACTAGTTATTTACAAACAGTGCTAATATCTAGTCTAGATTCCAGACTCTAGAACTTTTAAGTACACAGTAAAGTATCGGCAAGTGCGCTATTAAAAGTCATATATTTTTATGGGAACATTTTAAGTGCTCATCAAAATAATTTTTGCTTGCCAAAATGGATTCAATCAATCAATCAATCAATCAGCCTATTGCAGTCCACTGCTGGACGTAGGCCTCCCAAGGGCACGCCAAAACGCACGATCACCCGTTTTTCTCATCCAGCCACCACCAGCGACCTTCCTCAGGTCATCAGTCCACCTGGCAGGGAGGCGTCCCACACTACGTTTCCCGAGACGTGGTCTCCTTTCGAGAACCCGTCTGCTCCAATGCTCGTCGGTTCTGCGACAGACGTGGCCAGCCCACAGCCATTTCAGCTTGCTGAACTTCTGGACGATATCAACTACCTTGGTCCTCTGCCGGATGATTTCGTTTCGGATTTTATCCCGTAGCGAAATACCAAGCATAGATCTTTCCATGGCTCGCTGAGTGACATGTAGCCGATGGGCCAGCTTCACCGTGATGCTCCACGTCTCGGCTTCGTATGTCAATACGGGTAGGACACACTGATTATAAACTCTGCTCTTCAGGCATTGCGGTAGTGGCGACGAGAAGATATGACGCAGTTTCCCAAATGCTGCCCAGCCCTACTGTACTCTTCTTGCGATTTCACGCTCTAAGTTGTCTCTACCCAACTGCAATGTCTGCCCGAGGTAGACATATTCTTGGACAACTTCAAGCACTTCGCCACTGATCGAGATCGGTTCCGGAAATGGATTAATTATAAAAATGGATTAATGCTCATCAAATATTGTTCGTTACCCAAATCAGGGCGGGTGCGAGCGTAGCGAGCACGGGAGTTTGGGGCACCCCGACATTAGCCCCGCTCTGCTATACTCTTCGGGGTTAGGTTGTCTTGTGACTACCCATACCTGCTTGCAGGCATGCAATATTTGGGTATTTATATAATACTTCATTAAACATAATTTGGTGAGCATTTATCTGTTTTGGCAGGTATTTCAAATTTATTGGAATTAATATAAGTGCACTTCTGGTAGGCATTTAAACAAGCAAATTTTTATCATTATCTCTTGGCGTAAAAAAAGTACAGTACAGTAGTTAGTGACTTCAACAGTCAGCATTACCACCCAACTGTCAACATTCGTATTGCGAATGCACTGACGACAGTACAATAATATTACAATGACTTTAAAAAACTAGTGACGTTGGTATTTATCTTCTTATTTGAAACGCGTAACAGGTCCTTGGCACTGCAGTGTTGCAGCCACAACGCCACGATTTTCAACGTTTCCGACCACAGACACTGCACTCTGCTCTGTAGGTAATAATATTTGCTTGCACAATCATGGGAAAGTGGCGGACGAGATGGTATCTGCATGTTGAGTAACGCAGTCAATTGTTTTTCAATTTTAAGACATTTTTTCATCATAAAGAAGCTAGGAAAAGCCTCTTTTTTAAGTTAGTTTCTACGCTGAGGAAAGTATTCCAGATCAAATTATTTAAAACAAACACAACACTTAAGAAATTATGCATTTTGTCCCATATCAAAATCGTTCCTGTCGATTGGATATTACGAAGACTAAAGATCACAAATAAATTGCAGATTTAATCTAAATAATTCTATTATTCATTAGGGTGTCTTTTGCCATGATGATGATGATGAAAATGATGATTAAACAAGTAATCAAGCTAGACTAAAAATAGACACACATCATTCCTTTAATGACAAGACTACTTCAAAGCTATCAATAGTTAAACAATAGTTAAACTTTTTATACATTACCATGATATACGTTCCATATAAAACACACGAACCTTGGATAAGAACTACTTAGCTACTTAAGTCAATGGGGCCTATCTATTCCGTAATAAGACTATCGACTTCCGTGTAGGTACATCTATGTGCGCTTGAGTTGAATAATGAACGCAATGAGCTCGTGTAAAGAGCACTCTATAGTTTAGAACAGATTCGTAAACTGAAAATCAACTAATAAATATAAAGAATAGGAAATTATTTTGAGCTGACTGTGAAAAATAAATTTGGATGCGAAATAAATATCTTTCAAATTTCACTCTCACGTTGGCTTAGCAAATCTAAGGAGAACATCTTTAAATGGGGGTACCACCCAATCACAAAACATTATTATGTGAAGCAGACCTCTCAGACCATGGCCCATTTGTTTGCCAGCCCACCAAATATCCTGTCTCTTGCTGTGCCATGGAGCTGAAGTCAGCCACTCAATATATCGTACCAGCCTAGATATATCGTATCAGGGTAGGCTCGAGCCCCTCGGTGGGGACGTATATGAGCTGTTGATGATAGAGCAGGAACGGTCGCTGTGGAGATACTTGGGGGATTTCTCCGTCCAGCAGGAGAGTACTTCCAGTCCGCACCCGCTATCACATTGCTTTGGTAGAAATAGCGATTAGGTCCGTCCAAGAAAAAAAAGGTCCAGCAGGAGAGGTCTTTTGGCTAAGATGAAACAATATGAAGAATCCAAAAAATATAAATCAGCAATAAAAAAATATTCATGAAAGATTCCACTAGTAACAACGTATGGATAGGAACGTGATTGAACACGTTTTAAAGAACTTAGATGAGTAAGTACATTTTGTTTTGTACGACTGCACAAAATGTTCTGCATTTGCACGTATCGTTGGGCTGTTCTTTAAACACAATGCAATTATATTATATACTCAACCCAGTAGAACCTATTAACTTAAAAAAACTATGCAGATTGAAAAATAATTATATCGTAATAATAAATAATTTTGTCGCTTAAAATTCAAATTTTGATGAAAAATTATAGAAAATGTATACTTACTCTCCTTAATATGATAAGTTGAAGGCTGTGAATAAAAAAAATAACATAGTCTGTCAAAACTTTGTGATAAACGATCCGACGGCTCGTTTCACCAAAAACGCTATATTGTCAAACATGGATTTAGTGCTGTGAACAAACACAGCTCTGCTCAACCCTTAAGGGGATAACAGCTTGGCTTTACGAATGTATTACCTATAGATTATCCTCCAATGAGGACACTACCAAATCAGCTGGACCTTGCTACCTCCTTCCAGCCCACGCCACCCCGCTTAGGCAACGAACCTTGAGTTGGCGCCAACGTAGCTCTTACTTTCATTGTACCAGGGCAGACAGGGTCGCCTTCAGATCAGCAAGGGCCCTGATAATAAAGTTGATGGTAACAAGGTAAGAGTGACTCGCCTTGCCTAGTCATTACTTACCATATGGTCAAACGTAAACAATAAATGAAAAATAGGTGCCTCTCTTCTTGTTTTTTTCATCGTAAGGGTTATAAAGTCGTAAGGGTTATAAAGTCGAACTTTAAAAAAAAGGCGTGAGAAAGAAGAGACCTGTAGGTAGAAAATTGATATAGTTTTGTAGGCTGAGTGAGCTACCAACTTATATTATTTGCGTTATTTTGCTAAAAATGTTCTACAGGTTTTAGATTCGATTTGGACTACGAGAGAAGCAACCAACCTTGTTGAAATTTTGAGGGAAGGAAGGTATGTTATCGATACAAAACATGAAATCAAATCAAATCGCGTTTGAGACGATTCATTTATGAAGTTTTGGGGCCTCCACCAAGACGACCACTTAAGACGGAACTGAGTGTAGAAGGTATTGTATAAGCTCAATGCTGTGCCCATTATATGCACAATGTGACCAGAGTTGTATGGAACGAGATGTTGGCTTAGAGGAATATAAATCAGGGTTTGAGATGACGGTAGATTAGAGGACTGTCTGGGCTGAAAGAGTAATTTACGGTCGTAAGTCAAAGGCTTCTGTCATATTCTAAGTTAGGAATAGCATAACATGGAAAACAGGGACAGGGAATAACATGGAATTTGATGCCGATTAGCACTCTGAAAAGAGACTACAGACTACAGCTTGCTCGCATAATAAGAAAAACTATGGTCAAATGTATCATCATTAAGTTTAAGTTTATCAAGGTTACCAGATCATAAAATTTTGTCGAAGAAATAGAGATCTAGATTATATTCATAAGCAATGGCAATATAAACTCAAGGAAATTTTAAAAATGCTTTTAGAATATTTTAGTTAATTAGCGATCGGAACGAAATCATTAAGCGTAGTAATTATTGCCCAATCCAGTGATCCTCCTATCTCCGTGTTGCGGAGTCCACGGTGCGTGAATTTGGACTAGATTCTATCTGTTTACTGTTTGGAATCTTATAGTTTCCTGCAGCTGATTAGTGGAATGGTACGAATGAACATGCTAGATAAATACCATTGTGAAACTCACTAGTGGACAAACTGTCGGCTTGTTCATTGGTAAGGCTCATCGTCTAATCAGCTAGTATCATCATCATCATCAACAGATCATATAAGTCCCCACGGAAGGGCTCGAGCCTACCCTAGTGAGCTAGTATATAGTTTAGTATTTTATCTATGTTGATGAAGTAATTTATGTAATAAGTGTCAAGATCCAGATTGCCTTTGCTGTACAGATGATGAGGTCGAGCATTTTTTGTGCTTTGAAAAGCACGTTAAGCCAATAATCATAGGTGAGTGCTTGTTATGATAGTTTCAAAAACCAGTAGAGGGGTTATCAGTTTGTCTGGACATCCAGCCCGATTTAAAATAATAATATTAATGTTACCACACAAGCATAATGTTACGTATGTTCTGTTACATACACGAGAAACGAGGGCTAGCTATGTCTTCCAACGGTCTGATGACGCCGATTGTTCTATACGAAAGGATTTCGCCCAGGAAACACCATAATTGCCAAACTCATGCGCAACTCCGCCATAACTAACTTAGTACATACCATGTTTGCCATTCAGTGCCAACCCACTTAACATCCATTATCATAGCTACTTGGTACGTAATTAATTTTGGCATTGGCCGTTTTAAAATTGAATTTAAATTGAATTAAATTAGAGTATCCAATGCTGTCATTATGAGCGAGTAAAATCGAAATTAATTTGTTTTAAAAGGTATAGGTTGAAATGTCAACAGACACGATTGTTCTTTTATAATATTATACTTAAAGATTTTGTAGATAGGGTTTCATAACTAATAAAATATTAATTAATTTATAGAATAGAACATACTTAATTTCATTTATGTAGAGGTCGTATTCTGTAGAAGTAAACTGTGGTTTGGTCCTAATAAGTTGGTCCTCATCGCGAGACCCGCCTAGAAACTTTTCACCTGGAAGATTTTGATTAAAAGCCGTTTGAGTTTTTTTGTCCATTATTGTTTTTTATGGAGTAAAAAAAAATATAATAAAAAGAGAGAGATAGAGATATTTCATTTTAGTGATTCGACGAATAGACCTTTGAACATCTTCACAGGTGTGTGCGACTGACATTGATTGCTCTAAAAAGATTACCTAGACTTTCCTTGTTCTGTTAATAAGTACAAGCCATTCTTCTCATCTCAACATTGCGTACAAGATTCGCCGCCTTGTCACGAACCTCATTCACTCACTGACCCGCCCTAGATAAAGTTCATTCGTTTTAAACGGATAAACCCACAAAGATCTGCACGCAACCTTTTGAAAATGGAACACAGAATGGTTTGAGTTGAGTAAGAAATAATGGCGGAATTTAAAAGAAAGGGATGTTTTTTTTACTGCGTAGTTTGTAAAAGGTCACAGTCTGTATAACAAAATACCAGATGAGATCTTAATTTTACCAGAAAAAATATTTAAGAATTTTGTAAAACAGACGCTTTGTGATAAGGCTTAGATGATTGCAAGTCCGCGCCCACTATATTACCACTCTGGTATAAATAGTGATTAGGTCCGTCTAATTTAAAAAAAAAAAAAAAAAAGCTTAGATGATTATTTAAATGACAAAGAGGGTTGGTGTCTGGATACTCCAGCACGGCACAGGAAACATTAAGAATATTTACTGACTATTGTAAACAATACATTTATTTAAAAAAGTGCAGATACGAATCCTGTGGAGTTTCTTCCGTCCGTTCTTCTCCACAGTGAGCGTACACTTGTAGTGAACGTGCCTCTAGGGACTAACTTCTTTTGTCAATTGACGTCGAAAAATGATTTTGTTAAATCTTACTTCGAATAAAGACATTTTTATCTTTACCTTGTCGTTCTGACTCGGAGAATAACTGAACTAATAACAAGATGGAAGAAAATTTTATAATAACATTCAAAATATAATATTAATATTTAGTTTCCAAGTTACTTTTTAGGTGAGTACCAAGTAATAGTGTTTTTTTAGTATTGATATTATCTATTCAATTTTTAAATTCAACTAGCCTATTGCAGTGCACTGCTGGACGTAGGCCTCCCCAAGGGCACGCCAAAGCGCACGATCACCCGCTTTCCTCATCCAGCCACCACCAGCGACCTTCTTCAGCGATGTTATCTATTCGAAGTGAATTGTTATGATTTTATAAAAAATTAAATGGAAGCTAAACATTTCTTAACTTTCCAACCAGCTGCACCTGTCACAGATCCTTTCCGCTTCACCAGGTAACTTCATATGATTTGTAGCAATTAATAGTAATTAAAATATCAGTGTTCATGTCTAGGAGAAAACTTTCCATAACTGGTAATTGACATTTCGTGAAATTTTCACGCTTAATAAATACATACTCGTATAAATACGATAGTCTAAACCTGAAAAAGTAAAAAAATAAATACGCATCTCAATAAGCGTAAAATTGTTTTATTAGGTCATATCGCCTAAACCCGACCGTGTCTGGGTCCGTTCGGGTTTTTGATCTTACGTCATCATTCTCGGCTTCAGAGCCTCCAAAACCAAATGCCTCCAATATGCTCCGCGCCAGATGGATTTTGTGCTAAATTCAACGGAGAGAATCAATTTGCTAGGTCGATGTAACCTCTTCGTGTTGAGGTTTTGAAATAAGCCTATTGATGTCATAGTAATTACGAAGGTGAGGTTTTATTAGATGAAAAAGATTAGGCTGAAAATCGATATCAAATGTTTACAGTACAACAGACTTTCCGACTCTCTTGTGCTACAAAAAAAACTCTATCTTTCCAGTTTTTATCTATATTTTTGTATTCATTAAAGTATTTACGATTTATTAATTAGAAGTAAGCCGTGTGGTGACGGCAGAGTAGAATACATTTGTCACCAACCCCTACTCTTCCCGTGGGTGTCGTAAGAGGCGACTTAGGGACTACACATTGAACAGGGAACGGGCAGCAGCGCTCTCTGATACAGTAACCTTTTAATCTGCGATCTCCAACCCGCCTGCCAAGCGTGGAGATTATGGCAAAACCAAACACTTAAGTGGAGGAGGCTCACAGTCCAGCAGTGGACTGTAACGGGTCGTTGATTGATTGATTTGATTTAGAAGTTCGACAAAATGGATGTTTTAATCGATATTAATCAAAGATACTTCCATTTACTAGACTAACAAAAATGGATAAAACTTTCAAAGAGCCGCCCCAAGTGTTACCTATGTGTGTGTCGTATTTATACTCGTACTTTGTGCATACTCATGTGAGCTTGCCTACTAAAACCCTACACACTCTTTAGGGACAAAAGCGTTACTTTTTCTCATGTATGCACAGAAATTCACTCATCGTTTCTGATGCGCCCAACATCACGATTTATCTATATACTCGTACTTTATCTATGACAGTCCAGTGACTTTTACATCACAAAGTAAAAATGAAAAATATCTCGCATGTTAGTTAGTGTCTATTAGGGAAAAAAGCGGCCGACTTGAAATAAGTAAACAGTGTTGCAAAGTAATTGCAGAAATGGTCGAAACGAAAAACTATTAACATAAACCTGAATATAGGGTTGTGGTTTGTAAGTACTACAAATTATACAGGTTACCTTTGTCTTACATAGAACCTTCATAATAAACCTACGAAGCTACTACTTAAAAAAATAGCATTACCCAACATAATACCTTCTTATCCCTCTTCAATATCCTATTACTTCGATATCCACTTACATTTTAGCCAAAACGTCGGAAAAGGCTTCCTTGTAAGGCTTCATCGAAGGCACAAAGTTCACAGGTCACTCCAAAAGAAACACTGGCTGAATAACAGTTTTTGTTTGCCTAAGTACTCTTTTTTATAACTGTCACTTAAACACTAGCCACTCGCGAAAGTATTTTAAAAACAAAACACAGTCGAGTTTAGTTTAAGTTTTGCAAGGGGTTCGATTCGAATGTTTTATTATTTGAAATTGGAATACAGTCGGGGTTTAGTGCGGGCGCAGGCTCGAGTGCGCAAACGGATGTGTCGGTTCTTGGTCTGCCGGCCGGCCAACTGCTGCCCAGTGTTGTGCAGCGCTCGATTGTTTACTATCGACGTTGTCACGGTGAAGCTTGCAAAGTAGAGTTGCTAGGAGATACGGCACGGTTTGATGGAAGTAGATGAGTAGAGGTATTGTTTGAGCAAAGATACAAAATCTGAAATAATTTTAATTTTAACACAAAATCTCAACTTCAAGTTCAACTTTTAAAACAAGAAAAAGTTAAATAAAGTCTTTAATCTCACGAAGTTGAATCAATCGTCTCAAAGTATCGATAAAAACCATCGACTTTTCAGCAAACTAACTTCGTGACTCACTCGCGTCTCAACGCCAACAACAAAAGTCGAATTTACGTTCAAAATGGCGTATCCACCCACAGAGTCGACAAAAACGCTTCGTCGTTGACGGCCAAAGATTTGTACAAAAAAGCTCTGGAGAGCGGACTGGCGTTTTGGCGGTTACGACTGTTCGAATTTGGAACGAGATCGAACAATGAACTTGCATTGAACTAGACCAAACAGCGAGAAACGACTTTTGTATATAGAACAAGTTGAATTAATGGTTGGACGACGTTTTGCGTTGGAGGGTCTAGATCGCCCACTTTTATTATTTGGTCTTGTTGCAGGACGAATATTCGTTTCTTAGCTGCAGAAATGCGAAAACGATTCTTATTCTTAGTAATACTTAGTAGTTGTTAAAAGTTGAACGCCCTATTTCATTACGCTCTGATTGTCCATAATCTTCAAAAAGCTGCTTTTGCAGTAAGGCACAAACAGTTAGCTTTAGAAAAAGAAAATATTGTATGTTTATTTTCCCGTAAAAACGGCCAGTTACAAGAAACTTAAAAAGAAGTAAAATATTTTCACATAAATACATGACCTGTGCAATTTCGTCGATAGGTACAAGCAATTTAAATATATTTTATTTTATTAAATATAATATAATAGATATTTTATTTTATAGGTATTTTAATTTAATAGCATTTTTTATCAAATATGGCTTACAAGGATATTGTTTTCACGGACCAATGAATTTATATCGCAATAGCGTTAATTTTAATGGCCGCTGAGCTGAAGGTTCGTATGTTTCAAATGATGATGTTACGTCATTGACATTTGGCTATAATGATCGATCGATCAATCGTAGTAAGGGCACGTCGACGTGTAGTGTCAGTATGGGGATGTATACAAAGAACGCATGTAGGAGTTGCGCCCACGCATCTTGTAACAGTTACTCACTTCACTTGCCCAGTGTCTCACTCCGAATAATTATTGTTATGTTCGTGGTTAACTGTATTAAAGTGTCATTGTTTTAAGTGACGTTTTAATTTTTTTTGCTAGTTGTAAGTAGTGTTTTTTGTTTTACGGTTATGATGTTGTAGGGGCATACATTTGGAGGGCACGTTATACAACTGAACATAACGTTTATACTTTTTAAAGCTCACCGCCAACTTACATGTCTCACATTTTTCTTTCCTAGTCTGGGAATGTTGAAATGTTGAATTCCTAGTCTGGGAATACACCCTTAAAACAAGTTAAGGTATTTAATTAAATAGGTCTCCTATTTCAATGGGTTTTTACTTTAACAAGCCGTTGCGTTGGTCTCGTGATGTTATTATTGCCGAGATATTCAAGTCTTATCTATATAAAATTTACCAACTTTGTAAAATCATAATCGAATCACAACTTGAAAGAAGCACAAATCACCAAAAAGTTAACAAAACAATACCTATATTACAAATTGAAACTTCAGTTTTCCGCTACAGACAAAATACAGACTGTCATTCTAGACTTCATAAATATTCAAAACTGATTTAAGAATTTTGTCAAAAAGTTATCTTTTAATCTAACTTAAATCCAAATCTCAAGCGTTTTGATCATAACACACGAGAATTTTAGTGCAGTAAGCCAGCACAACCAGACACTTGCATTTCAAATACCGCCCCTACTGCCATGGTATAAAGGCGCTCTCAAGGTCCAAGTGTACAACCGCAAGAGCTGGCTACTGTACGTACATAGCATCTACAGATATTGGCTCATAAAAAAATGATTACTTTTGGTTTGTGTGATGCGGCGTTTATTACATTACCAACCGTGAACAAATCATCCGACAATTACAACAAAAAACATACAATTTTTATATTACAGCATTGTTTTTTGTCAATCAAATTGAATAAGGTTGAGCCTTGAAACTGTAAGGTCGCGGCGGTTTTGTCTAGAACTTGTGTAATATCACATTCATATCCTAGCGAGATTAGCAGAAATGCAACTAGTGTTTAAAGGCCTCGGGAAGAAGAATAAAAATGATAAATAAATGTTGACCAGATTGTTATCAACTTCTCTGTTAAGACTTCGTTCGTACGAGAAAAAAAACATTAATTTAAAGCGGATATTATTCTGTTCCACAAATCAATTTAAATATAAAGCTTTACGTTATTTTCATTTCAAACATTGTTTTCCGGTAATTGTTAGAAGCGACTACGACAGATTTTATACGTACCGCCATACGAAAGACATCAACGCGTACCGCTCTCTTTTTGGCTTTTTTGAACATAGTTCAAAAGTTTTTGGAGGCAAGGAACGGATACCGCTAATTGACTGAACCAAAATGGAGAGAGTTGATATCATTTTGAACAGTAAATTTGTCGAATTTCCATCTTTTCACTTTATCGCTACAAAAAACACAAAAAATTATTCAGCGTCAGAAAACTGTGTCTTTAATCTACATTGGCGATCTGCTATTTTAAAAGGTAGGTATGTTATAATAATGGTTAGAGATAAATTGTGACTATTTTTGTTAATTTCTTTTCAATTATTTTAATTGACCAATGCACAGGTACTTTCCTTCTACATGTTTGTCGGTGAAATAAACCTATACTCATCAAAAGATGTTGGGCTAAAAAGTAAGGAATTCTAGATATTTCTCATACCATAAAATGGCGTAACGTTCGTACTAAGGACGTGGTAAATACTTATAGCGGAAATAGACCATATTATTAACTCTGTTACAATCTACGAAAGTAATTTTTATACGAGCTATGTCAGTTTTTTGGGGATTTGTAGAGCCATAAGACCAGGGTTGTTGTGGTCAGTTAACTACAAACCCGATGGAGAAGATAACAACTCTGTGATACTAGTTTAGTTCAAGAAATAGCCGCTTACGTTTACTTTGGACCAATATTCCAAACTACTTTGAGGCTCAAACGCTGAGTGACACAGCCCTTCGATGGTCCCACGCTCGAACGCATTTCCTGCCCCGCAACCTCCTGCGCCAGCGCCGGCTTCCGGTATAATTACCTCCTGCATTCACAAAACTACAAGCTACAAATGCAATTTGATGTTTATTACATGGCCAATTAGCCTGGACTGTAAACCCTTATATTTTTATCATATTGCCTACGCAATGTACATCGAATTGAAGTTGTATTTTGTAAATGTAGCTTCGTGAATCAGGCTCAGGTAGTAGTTAATAATGGTAGGGAACAGGTGATTCAATGCAACGTCTTTTACACATACACATTAACAAAGTCAAAATACCTACTCATTGATTATTTATAATTATTAGATTATCAAAGTAATTAAATATACTTATTTAAAAGTTTATCTTTTATGCTCGCGGAGGAGCTGTTTACGGAAATAAAACCTTTAAGAGATTATACGTAGCTTGGGAATTACCTAAGTAGAATTTCAAATATTGTAACTATTTTATAATTATTTACCAAACAAAATGTCACCGTGGTAAACTATAGATAATACTCCCCTTCCTTATTCTAGGAGGTTGCACTACACAAACCGTACAATGTGTTACGAAGGTGGAGGCGGTATTTGAAACTATTAGATTAGTGTCACAAGATATATATTTTATTTATTTTCTTTTGCAAGATTTTTACACTCGCGCTGACAAAACTAGAATCAGCTCTTTTTTATCAAGTCAAACTTATCTTCCAAATTCAAAATAAATCCAAAGATACCAAAAATGTTTACGGCCAGCAACACCCAAAGAGGCAAAGAGGTATAGGTATGCACACATACCTATTGGCCAGTACCCTAACCTAACCTAACATTAGGTATGTGTGCATATTTTGGTATCTTTGAATTTATTTTGAATTTGGAAGATAAGTTTGACTTGATAAAAAAGAGCTGATTCTAGTTTTGTCAGCGCGAGTGTAAAAATCTTGCAAAAGAAAATAAATAAAATATATCTCTTATGACACTAATCTAATAGTTTCAAATACCGCCTCCAACTTTGTAACACAATGTGACGAAGAGGAATCGAAACTCAATTTCAATACAACAAAAACATGCCATTTCAAATAACATATAATGCTGCCATCTAGCATATTGTGATCAAACTACTACTAAAACAAGACAACCAACTCCAACACATGTGCAGCTCTGCACCTTTTCTCAGCATACTCGTAATGTTTCATGATATGAATGACCATATTTTAATTTTAATTAGTCTTATGTCATTAATTCACTTTTTTTAATAAAGAAGATGTTTTTACTTTTCGAAAAGGAAAATATAAAATCCTACTACTGGCGCAACCTAGGTTTTTTTAGGTGAACTAAATGGTAACAAAGTTTGTTCAGAGGGAAAGTATGGCTTGTATTGCATTTGCTACTCGGCAATAGATGGCTCTTCTGACATTAAGACAAAAAGCGTGTGAGCTGGTCGAAATGTTGTTTTGTAGAGCCGACCCCAAATAATAGGAATAAGACTAGGAAGAGAGGTAAACAATATTGTACAAATCAGGAAAAATAAATGAAGTATACTATTTAAGTAATATTATTATAAAATTTGCATTATTATGTGTTTTTTATTTATAACAGGTAACACACACACAACTAACAGAAATGAGCGCTGACTTTGAACTTCACTGTATCTTTCTCTTTCTCACTCACTGTGTAAATGTTATATCTTATGGCTGTACATAGGTGTGAGGCGAGTATCTCCCATCACTTTATCGTGCGCTTATAAACCTTTGAGAACTAACACTTTACTATCTTTAATATAATTATGGAAAAATAAAATAAATAAAAAATGAGTTTCGTAATTAGAGATCAAGACCGGAGAGGATGTGTATAAATTAAGCACTCTACCTATATATAATAAGAGTCTGATGTAAGGGGCTATCAGATATGAAAACACTTGATCTAACAGAGCGTCTTATTGCATGTTTACGTAAGAGTTTATACGAACCTTTTCTTATACTCTGCATTTGATATTATACATTATATAGGTTTTTATACATGAAGTGCTGTAATGCCGGTATTGGCTAATGCAATACGGGTGGTAATAGATAAATGGTTATAATAAGCTAATATGAAAAAAAATTACTAATCGTCCGCCCTCACTACTTTGCAGTAAAACATTATTGAAACATTATTGACTATTCAATACATAATCAAACTTGATTAAAATATTTTTGCATTAATGAAAAAATACAAAAAAACAAACCCAAATCCACACGGCTTTTTCCGCCATAGAAAGATGGGTTAGTCTAATTCTTAAGCCGGGAACCATACAGCCTTTTAAAAATATTAATAAAAGTCGTTGCTTTAAAAATAGCAACGTGAACATGCATCATAAATGACTTGATAATTAGCACAATATTGCAAGTAAACCACATGATTATGCATCATCAAGCATCATCTATGTCTAGCCTCTGATGGCGCATTTCCTGTGCATCGGTGTCAAGGAAAATGCAGCTCAAAACCTGCGGCTACGCAGGACGTGTAAATCAGCTTTTTTATTTGACGGCAAAGTGACAAGTACGTATGTCTAAATGTCATTATGATAGTAATTTGCGCAATCATTAGTGCAATCGTCCTATGATCGTACGTAACGTAAGGATAATAATTTTCAGGTGGCATGTGTGTGGTTACGTTTTATACGAGAAGATTAGCTGTTTTCTCTGTATACTTGTTATTAAAAATTGCGTCAATAAATCTTCAGGATTTTATTTTATCGTTTTTGCTTTTGCTTTAATATGAATACGAAGTAAAATATATGTTTGGAACGTAACAGAGTTAAGATTACATCCGTATTTTTTGGAAGAATTAAAATATGTAACTTTAAGGATGTATTGATTTTCAGATCCCACACAATAGTAGAGACGTACACTACACTGTAAGTGAACATACAACAAAATTGTATATTTTCTCAAATTGATTTTTCCTCAAAATTACTTTCTCAGCGAATCGATAAGCATTAAAATTATTTAATGGAAAAAAAGCATGCCAGCCTCACCTGAGTTAACGGGCGTCCTTCTCCTCCGGGCCGAGGCTCTCCTCACCACCGTCGACACCAGCGAGTCCATCTCACTTCCAGAGTCCCACCTCGGCCTCTGCAGCGACCCTGGCTGCGACCTTGGCATCCTCACATCATCCTCCGTATCCCTATCACTACTCGTCGGAGGCAAATTCGACTCATCACTCTCCATCAGACGATTCTCTGGCGGTGAACTTGGCGCTTTCACGTTCTTATTAAACACTCCTATCATGGTCACATCTTGAATATCATCGGAGCACGTGAGGGGGTGCGTAAGAGTTCTTTTTATGTTACTCTTTCTGTGTTTCACTTTGACTGACCCTTCGGATAGGGATCGTTTGTTGAGTTTCAAGTCTGGTTTGTCTCTGCATTTTAGGTCTGAGGGAGATAGTGATTTCTTCCTTGAGTTTCGGCGTTTGTTGCAACGCTTCTGTCTGGTTGCGTTCGATTCGCGTGCGGATTGCATTGTGGCAGCATTGGGGATGTCTGGAAAGAAGAAAATGGGGTTGGTAAGTATTTATACAGTAAGAGTGGAGTAAAATCGATAACCGTCCTCACAAACCCTGGTGTCAGAAGCCATGTAATGACTGTTTTTCTTAGAGAATAACTGGAACCAATGGCTTAACTTGCGAGAAATCTTATTGTTTTTCGGACAATCAGGTGATTCAACCAAAGTGGGGACACCTGATTTTTGATTGAACACTGTTCCCACCGGGAATCAAACCCATATCCTGCTCAATGAGAACCGAACCCTTTACAGCTTTACTACAGACACTGTTAACACTATTAGTAAGTGAGTATAGGTAATATTATACTATAAATATAATATTATACTGGTAGTGAACGTGCCATCCATGATAGCTTACACGTCGAAAAATGATTTGTAAAAATCTTAATTCGAATAAAAATATTTTTACTTTGACTTTGACTTTTGACTTTGAAAATATTATAGAAAAACACATTAAATACCTTTGTATTCACCGTTAGGATTTCCTCATCATCAACATAATATAGAGTACAAAAAATAACATTTCAATATAACATATGATTTCAATATCACGTAGGTACTTACTACGGATAGGCCAAGGGAACAAGGTCGATTACATCAGAACAATTTACAAAAGGTAAAAAATCTTTATTTAAATTAAGATTCTGCAAAAAAAAATGACATATTACATATTTATATTACGATTTTAAAATCACTGAAAGACTGCACGATATGCAATATTTATTTTGATAGTAGTCGAACGACTTTACGAGTAATACAAACAATTTGTTATTCGTGTATGTACTGTTATATACACTTTTTCAGAGACGGCTTAGAAAATATCAGCTACTATTCATAATTAAGGTCAAGGGTAACCAAAATAATAACCACGACAAAAGATTATCATAGATTAGGTAAGATACCTAATCTTGTTAAGATAAAAATAACAAAGATTTTTATCTTATACACATACGATATGCAGCTTTTAATATCTGTGGAGACTGAGGTGTTAATTTAAAACAATAATAAGTTTTTTTAAATTCTAATAGGAATCATGAGGAAGTAATTGCAAAAGATTCGAAACTTCTGGGGCACAACACTACTGGGAAGAATATAACGATTGTTCGATTGTAAATAAAAAAGGCAATAAGGCAATAATAATTAAAGAATAATAATAACTAGATTATAAATTAAAAGGCTTAAAAATTAAAAATTACAAACTTTATACAGTTTCTAAATTCAGTCTTAGTAGGTACAGAGAAAACCAAAATACTTAATAATAATCGTCATCTCATTTTTTCCCTCCCTCCCTAATAATAATATTTTTAGTCTAACAAATAATAAGTTCATATAATTATTGTATTAAAATTCATGACTGCACCCAATTACTTTAGAATTCCGTAATAGATAACCACAGGTTGGACTGAATGGCGTACAGAGCCGTGGGTTAATTGAAACAGTAGTTAGTGCAGTTCGTTGCAGGTCGTTACCCCACATGATGCACCGCATTATATGGTAACTACCAGGTACACTCGGCGGCAGACAAGACCTCGTGAATTGTACGACTACGTATAGGGTTGCCAGACGTCGGGATGAAGCCGGACACAGTCAAGCTTTTTGCCGGATATCGTCTTATTTTGCGTGTCCGGCCAAATAAGACGATATCCGGCTTTTGATAGGCTTTTTACATTTCACCATTTTATTGTTGTTTCGTTAAAATTTAATATTTTATTGTCAATGATAAAAAAAGCCTTGTTTTACTTTAAAAAATTGTCGTGGTAAGAAATTAACCCAAATGTCCGGCTAAACTGGCTGGTCGGTCAGTTCGGCTTTTCGGTTTTAAGACCTGGCAACCCTAACTACGTATATAGGGTTCTGAGGTTTCTGTTTTTGTATATAAAATAGATCAGTTAGGAAAACAAAGAGTTGTATGAGTGATGTTCCTCGTTTGAGCACGGCTTGAATCCTATGCTTGATTGAATCCATACCTAAATTACGATTCATACAATATTATTCTGGTTTCTTTCTAGAAAACTATGTCTTTTTTGTGTACTTGTTTTGTGTTTTACAGGTTTTTAAATCAGAAGAAATATTCAGCAACTTTCTTGGAAGCTTCAAGTCAAGTCAAGTCAAGTCAAAATTATTTATTTCCATAGGGTGTTATTACATCACTTAGATCCGTCATTACATTTTTTTGGGTGAGTTCACTAACACAATGGCGGAATCTGTGGAGAAGAGCTTCCTTCCTTAAAATTATAGTGTTTTAAAAAGTAACAGACGTTCCTGAAACAAAATTGCCATCCCGAACATTATTTGAAATCTTAAAGCTTATTTTTTGTATCTTCAATTTGTTTGTTAACGTCTTCTCTATCTATATGTATTACCATTCAATAAATAAGAAGTTCTAACACGACTGCTACAGACTGTACTGCACCGGCTATCTATAGCAATCATCAAGGGATTGATTGTATGCAAGTATTGGGTCGAGTTTATGTCATTCGTGTTGCAACGGTATGAATACATTTTCTTATCCTGTGTTCTTTCTTTTGCCTATCAAGAAACACGAAGAAGAGAAGATCACAAGGTATATAAAAATAGGTAAAAAGAAATTTTATAAATAAGTATTTCGTACCTAGTTTTCTTTTCAACCCAAGACAAGAAAAAAAAAAAAAAAAATATGATGTTATTTTAAGGCAACAGTGGGAATTTTTAATAACAAAATAATAAAGCAAGAGTTCGTTTGAAAAAGAAAAGGAAACACTGTTATCGGTTGCTTAAAAAATCAATCTGGTTTTTAAACAATTCGCCTTCGCTACTATCTGTGATTTCAAAAATATTTGAAAAAATTATGTATAAACAATTAATTACATTTATGAATAAATATAAAGTTATAAATCAAGACCAATATGGATTCCAGAAACAAAAATCTACTACTTTAGCTGCTTTCAATTTAATTAATGAAATACTGCAAAAAACAAACAAAAAGCTATTTACAACTACATTGTTTTTTGATATGTCCAAGGCTTTCGATTTTGTTGCCCATGATCTACTTTTGACTAAGTTACAACAATATGGAGTAAGAGGCCCAGCTTTGAATTGGCTAAAAAGCTATTTGACAGACAGAGAGCAATGCGTTGAAGTTACTAAAATAAATAAAAATCAAACAGTTGAAAAATATCAATCCAATTATGAAAAAAACCGGTTTGGTGTTCCTCAAGGGAGTATCCTGGGTCCATTATTATTTTTAATATATATTAATGACATCCCTAAAGTGACAAATCATAAAACAATATTATTCGCTGACGACATTTCAATAGTTGTAACTACGGACAATAAATTGACATTAGCTGACCACGAATTTGAAATTAATAAAACAATCACTGACATAATAGAATGGCTTAACAAAAATAACCTTATCGTTAACATTGATAAAACTAATTACATTAATTTTAATAATCAAAACTCAAGGCTAAATATTAAATATAAAAACCAACCAATAATTGGAAAAGACTCTGTCAAATTTTTGGGACTGTGGTTAGACAATCAACTAAAATGGAAGGAGCATGTAAAAAATGTATGCAACAAAATTAACAGATTTAGCTATCCATTATACAAGCTACGTAAAACAGTAAGCACAGCGGCTGCTATGACAGCATATCACGGATATGTACAGTCAAATTTGAGGTATGGTCTATTGATCTGGGGTAACGGTATCGATATAAACAAAGCCTTCATTGCCCAAAAAAAGTGCATCAGGTCTATTTGTGGGGCTGCTCCTTGGGCCTCTTGTAAACCTCTTTTTGCAAAGCTAAAAATCTTGCCTTTACCAAGTCTATACATATTTGAAGTCGCAAAATTTGTCAGAGAGAATCTACATCCATTTAAAAAAGCTAGAGATGTGTGTGCTGCGAACATAAGAAATCCAAATAAACTAGTTACTGGTACAATTTGTAGATCATCCCGATTTAAGAAGAATTGTTATTTTATGTGTGTAGAAATTTATAATAGGATTCCGCAATGTATTAAGGACCTAGATACGAAAATGTTTAAGCGAAGGTTATACGAGTGGTTACAGAAATTTAATTTTTATTCTATAGGGGAATTTTTGGACAAGTTGTATTATAAGTAATTTAAGTCTACCTGGAGTGTGATCTGTGTTTGCATGTCATGATGTTGTAATGACTGAGTGGGAGAAACTATTTTTTAATTCTGCATTATTTGTCAGCTATGTATAACCCCATTCTTAGCAAATAAATTTATTTGATTTGATTTGATTTGATTTGATTTGGACACGTATTTAATCATTATACTCAATCTGTAAAAGAAATCTGTAAAACAAAAATCAAGCATTGTTGTATCATTGAGATGATTTAGTGATGATAGGATAACGATAAAGATTAAGAAATATCTTCAAAACACACTGATACTTTTTTGACGGCTCTTATTTCTATTAATAATGATTACTAACACAATTAATTAATAAAATTAAAGTCAGTGTTTAATAAAACAATATTTTATTTAACCAGTTAAAAAACAGATCTTTTCTAACCTGGTTTACTTATTGGCTTGTTCATCGATATCAAAAATCAGGTTAAGCAAATAACTTTTTGATATCGCATTTCATATTTGATAACACCGCAAGTACTCTGTAACTAAATAGGTTTTTGTAACTAAAATACCTTTCGTAGTTCACCGCAACCGCAAACCGTAGAATTTAATATAATCTTCACTGCATCGGTATCACTATCACAAAACTAACATAAATACACGTCACACTAATACACTATGCAAATTCATTATCATTATAATTATTTTTATCTCTGACAAGATAATGTTGCTTTGAAACACCTTTATTAATTTTTCTTTTTTTAATAAACGAAAATCGCGCGCGATTCCTTTTTCAAACTTTGTTTCGTCTTTATGTCACGTCACGAGGTTTGGCTGAATCAGCCAGTACGAGTACTTAAAAAAATATTAATGCAAATATGGCGGTCGAACGCGACTCCGCTCACCGGTTCTGCAAGCTGAACTGATAGTTAACTGTAAAGGTAGAGACAGCGACAAGGTTTTCAGTGACGTACTGATTTGATAGGCCTAGTTTTGGTGTAGGAAGATATACTGTACTAAGAACATTCTTAAGTCTGGATTTTAAAGTTTTAATCAAAATGTTAATAAAAAATACGCACATTCAGTTAAAATTACGCATTACTTTACCAGCGGAAAAAAGCCTATCGCAAGATAATTTTTACGTTCACGATTCGACCAAATATAGTCTTGTAGTGAAACGCATAGCAAAGAGAAAATAACGATTTTACTTTTCATTTTAAGATGAACCGGTTCATGCTCACATAACACATTATATAAAGCAAACAAAGTCAAATATGTCGCATTTTCTTTTTTAAAACATATACCAATAGTTTTACTCAATGTTAATTACAACTGGACCAATTTCGTAACAGGTGCCTAAAATTTTTGTTTTTAAACCGCTGTTCCTTTGTATGTCACAAATGTACAAGTGATAAAACAGTAATACAAGTAAAACGTTCATGTTCAGTGTAGAATAAACTCTTGTTAGCACAGCTCTAATTAAATAATTTATCTAAGTGCTAGGTATATCTAAATCGTTCAACTGGCTAATTGTTTCATTCAGTTATTACGAGTAGTTTGCTCTATTAAAAAGTTAAATACCTACCAAAATAATAATATCTTTTGCGAACTTGATTTACAGCAAACCTGACAACCTATCTATATCCACTCTATTCCCTGGTTAGGTACAGTGGTACAGGTACAAGAAAATAGGCTTTTCCCATATGTTATTGCCACAAACAACGACCCGTATTCAACTCTAAATTAAAAAAAAAAAACAACGGCCCGTTACAGTCCACTGCTGGACTATGAGCCTCCTCCACTTAAGTGGAGAGTTTTGCCATAATCTCCACGCTTGGTAAGCGGGTTGGAGATCGCAGATTAAAAGGTTACTGTATCAGAGTGCGCTGCTGCCCGTTCCCTGTTCAATGTGTAGTCCCTAAGTCGCCTCTTACGAAACCCACAGAGTAGGGGTTGGTGACAAATGTATTCTACTCTGCCGTCACTGCATTCATCTCCACTTGTCACTAATTACCAATCCCAGAGCTACTTCCATCTAACTTTATTATTAGATTTACAGTTAAGATAATTGTCTTGTAAGTGTAACAAGTTCATCTTCCCGGCAGAAGTCGTGTGCTTCTTATAGAACAATGGGCCTTGCGATGTGCTTGGCGATAGACATCTATAGTGACAAATTTTTATATCTATTACCTACAGCTTTGATATTCTGTAGGAATCCATTTTGTTTTCATTTAAAAAAGGAGCTAGCTGAAGAGAAAGAAAAAAGCGTTCTTTATCAGTATTATCTCCATTATCAAATAGGAAGGAAAGGAGGAACTTTATTTTAACGTTTGGTTCAAGCAAGATAAATAAAGCTAAGCTATACATATATATACTACAGCATGCAAATATTCATCAACTTTGCGGTCTTATTTAACATCAAAGTAAACTAAAAAAACTATTTTTTAAATCGTCTTATCTAATGTCTAGAAAATTGCATTAAATTCATTAGAATTACTGGCTAACAGAATCAGCAATGAACACGAAAGTCGCCCTCCACATCAATACATCTAACTTCGAGCGAGACAAGACAATGCCATTCTTCATCATGAAATTATCTCCTGCTGTGGGCTACTTGTATTTATGACTACTTCTTGTCTGAACGGATAATCTGTGGTTAAAGGTTAGTTAACTTTTGTAATGAGTCGGTTAAGTGGTTAGATCTAATTAGTTCTTTCGAAAGTAAGGAAATGAGTTGGTCTGTTGAAAACTTGCGATGATTAGATTATGAAAGGCTGAAAATATAAACATCAACGATCAACAACAGCTCACATTATACGTAGGTCCTGTTGATCACGCTGGCCCAGTGCTGGTTGGTGGACTTTACACAAAACCTTTGAATTTCTTCGCAGGAGTGTTTAGCCAACAGTTTAGTATTTTGGCCAAAAATCTAGCACAAATATTCAAACAAGCTGATGATGACCTTCAAAACTATGTGTGGGATGGCTTTGCTCAATATGTTCGTCCATACACGAACGTCTGACACTTTGGTTATTCAAACACTTGTTCGATTCAGATGAGTGATATTTACATATCAATTATATGGTAGATCAAGTAGGTACTCAACAGCACCTTTAGTAGGAATATTTAGTTATGAATTGCAACTTCTCTCTTTTAGTAACAACGATTTGACGTTTGCTTAAATCCACTTGAGGCCCGGTTTCCACCAAAGCGGAGAGGAGAGGAGATGTGTTTACATAACCAATCAGATTTCGTTATTGAAGCTAAGCGGAGAGGAGATGTGGAAATAACGAAATCTGATTGGTTATTCAAACACATCTCCTCTCCTCTCCGCTTTGGTGGAAACCGGGCCTCAGAGATGATCCGCTGCGCTCATTTCACTAGATTATAATTATAAGAATGCCCAAAAAATTGCCAAGCGTGGTTCTAGTGTGTACTCCTTGGAAGCCCTTTATGGCTCGGCTCACCCCTTCTAGGATAGGGGCATAATCATTTATGTTTATACAATTTTGAAGGTGATTGACTTGTTCAATAATTAATTCCGCCATTACACCTCAAGATAATTAATATCACTATAGCTTGTAGACCAACGAGTACTTAAATTACTTTTGGTAAATATGAACATAATCATAAAATGTTATATTGGTGACGGCACTTTCCTTACTTAAAGTAAATGGCTCGCTAAAACTTAATTTAAATAATGGAAAATCGGAATAAATGAATTTAAAACAGCAAAGAAAAAGTTTAAGATCAAACAAGTTGTTTTTGCTTGCGTTGCGCTGAGATAATGTTTTTGTGCAGCGCAGTTTTTATTTCCAATAATTACGCATTTTATCAACGTCTTATAAACGTGTCTTGCATTTAGAACATAAAAACGGAGAAGTAGATGTTTAGCAAAGTGTTTACCTTGACTGTGATCATCAGAAAAAAATGGAAACGATGTCATAGGTGAAACAATATCTGCTGTAGACTATGTAGTTTAATGAAACAATATGAATACAAGAATATAGTTTAGTTTGTTCCAAAATTCTGCTCTAATATCTTCATCATTATCAACGGCCCGTTACAGAACGGTTTAATATGAATTTAACTCAATTATTACACTAATAATGAATGTTCATATCAAATAACTTGTTTGTCAAAAACGGGTTACTCCAATAATCCCCACTGACTGCCCCATTAATAGAGATTTATGGAAACATGGTTACAGCCAAGGTATTGAGTTAAATTGGTATAGAACAGCATGTCTCGACTCGACTGGATCACAAATCAAAATCAAATCACAAATCCTCAATTTGGGTATTCATCGCATAGCCATGTTTGACACAAAATTGTAGTCTGCATAAGCCACACCAAAAAAGAAGCGTGGTCAACTGTAGAAGACTACAAAACGTACTCAGCGTTTTTGCGTAAGATACCTATAATCCAGTTATAGCACCTTCTTAATCCAAATTAGGCGTATAATGTTTCTGAAATTGGATTAGGAACAGTTCTGTTAAGGTTCGAAGCCGTTACTTAATAGCTAGTTTAAAGTGTTGGTGCAAACACTTTAGTGATTTATTGCAAACTATTTAAGTCAAACGTTTAAAGTATTCTGAACTCTAGCGATTAGAGTTGTTTTTTTATCAATACTCAACTGGCTAAGGTTCTTCTCATCGACATTATCATCAACTATTTACGATAGGGATGGCTCTGCTGAGTTTGATATATAGGTACATTAATCGGGAAACGTAGCGTGGGACGCCCCCCTGCCAGGTGGACTGATGACCTGAGGAAGGTCGCTGGTGGTGGCTGGATGAGGAAAGCGGGTGATCGTGCGCTTTGGCGTGCCCTTGGGGAGGCCTGCGTCCAGCAGTGGACTGCAATAGGCTGATTGAGTTGAATTAAAAAAAATGGAATATTAAATCGTGTTATAATTCACTCAAGTCGGTAAAGTTTAAAACGAAATAATAATATGCTTACTAAAATATATGTATATGTGCCTTCTTCGTATACTTCTATAGTAAACTTGGCTGCAGAATAAGTAAAGTAATCTACTGGCAGAATAATACGAGCTATGTTAAAACCTATTTTTATTTAGCTATCTATTTATAAACCTATTTACCTATTTTCCTGTCGTTTTGCAAATAGATTTCAAATATCAAATAATATTATGAAATTAACCTTTGATACATAAAGTGGTCGATTGATCTATAACATCAAAAGCAATTAGCTAATGTTGATTTTATTGGTAATAGATACTTCTAGTATATGAGTTATATGAGAAAATTGTTTTGCTCAATCATGTCAGTAAATGTTGGCCCATTCGATACTGATTTCAAGATATCTAAAATGTTCAATTGGCCCATGTGACAGGATGCTCTTGCCCAACGCAGGAGATTGGCAGGCATTCGCCATGTAGGCCAGGTTGTATAGGCCTCACAGAAAACTCTAGCACGTAGTAACGTATTATCTAATCTGTACCTAGGCTTCGCAGTGACGAATTTTGTATTTTGTTTTGTAACTTTCATGTTTTTATTTACAAGAAAATATTGTTTATTACCCTAAAAATCCCATGGCTCATGTTTAGTATTCATCCACATGTTTATAAATAATTCGGAGCGAGGTGGTGGGAAGGCCAGCTAGGCGCATTTGCGACATAGTGGGAAGCGACATGGCGGGAACAGTATTAGAGCGAGCACGGAGCGAGGTGATGGGAAGGCTAGCTAGGCGCATTTGAAGGAGCGATATATACTGAACTTGATAATAGAAATTAGTTGATATCGTAAGGATCAATTTCATACAATACAAATTAATACTTTCATTGCAACGAGTTTTCCCTCCTAAATTATTTTTTATCTCAAGCTTCTTTCGTCTTTTTCGGCACAGACTTTTCTTGTTCAAAGTGAAGCACACTGAGTGGGTTGTGAGTTTTTGTAACACAATGTAATACATGGTTTAGCATTGACATTGGACTGTAACGAGGTGTGAAGATCGTTTTCAATTCGTCTCGTCACTCTTAGTTCCGGTAACTGTCACGACTTTATTTATATTCCTGGATTTCATAAACTTCAGTTTTTTTTTATCTGTGGTCTGATTATCAGACAGATCCAGTATGGTTAGAACATTGTAGGCTGAATTACTTTATTGTTCGAAAAGTAAATGGTTGTGCTTCGGAAGGGACGTTGTAAGTCATTGATCTCGCTTTTTAGCTTTGGCCACTACACGAGCCATTCATCAAACATCAACGGCTCTGTAAGTGGACTGTAACAGTACAGTCCACTGCTGGACTATGAGCCTCCTCCACTCAAGTGGAGGGTTTTGCCATAATCTCCACGCTTGGCAGGCGGGTTGGAGATCGCAGATTAAAAGGTTACTGTATCAGAGAGCGCTGCTGCCCGTTCCCTGTTCAATGTGTAGTCCCTAAGTTGCCTCTTACGACACCCACAGGAAGAGTAGGGGGGTTGGTGACAAATGTATTCTACTCTGCCGTCACCACACGGCGTACTCGAGCCATTATTGGCGTCTGAATAATTATGACATTAATGACACTAGGGTTTATGGGGTCGGTCAACAACCTTTTGCTACGTTGATGGATGATGATGACGGTGTTTTTTTTAAAGGTTCCAGAGCATTTTACTTCCAGCAAAATTTCCACTGTCAGTTCAAAATTGACGTCTCCATAAGGGGACGTGTCTACACATGTACATATTAAAAACTAAGCCCACGTGCGATTGTTCATAATTGTCACCTTGAACACAATAACCTCTCTATCTCTTTGCATCAAGGTTGAGGTTCATTTGAATTCATTTTTTTTGACGAATGATTTCATTTATCACTTCACGAAAGTAATTGATGTTGACTTTGATGTAAACTTGTTGTTATACGGTTGCCTGGAAAAAATTGCTACCTAGCAATAAGGCCGCCTATCTGTACACTTTTGTTTGTTGTTTTGAATGTTTCAATAAAGTTTATTCTATCATATATAGCTTGGTGTTAAGAAATTCTATTAGCTTTAGATTAACCAATTTCACAGACCCAAATAAGCATAAATCACGTCCATTAGTTATAAGATTACGTTTTAAAATCCAAAGATGGAAATATCGCATTGTAATTAAATAATCAGAATGCTAAAAATAGTTAAATTCCACGCTTAGCCATTGCTTTCCACGCTAAACCTAGAAAGGTTTTAGTGGCTTCTACTAACCAAAAACTTTTAAAAATAATTGTTAACAAAATGGTTATTATTATTATAGGTAAGTATACTGTTTATATACTCGAACCTCCCAGTTGGGGACGTATATGAGCTGTTGATGATGATGATGATAAAGTTAATATCACCTTGGGTGTCTTATTTGGTAAACAAACATGGCGATAAGGTGACCATAGACACAAAATAGTGCTTCCAAATAATAGATTTCATTGATTTAATTGAATGTAATTGAATTGGTGAATAATTGTAATTGGTGATTACAAACATTTCGGAATATCCTACTTCGTATATCTCTTACTCTAATTTGTCATTGGCGTATTTATTGAGCATCAAAATCACGATAACAAAGGCCATGCGTATTAAAAACAATAAATAAAAGGAAATACTATCACAGAAACGCAATATACGACATCCGAACCGAAGCGAAAGAAACGAATTACAATTTGACCATAGAACGCAGTGTTGCCAGCGACAATTTTTTTACTGCCGTGTTTGGTGGGGAAAATTGCTGCCATGACAAATAAAATAAATAAAAAAACTTTTTATTGCCGTAGGCCGCAGGTTTCCCTTAAATTATGTCTGATTTCCGTGAAACACGTCAATTGCCGTAGAAAT
This sequence comes from Carpatolechia fugitivella, assembly GCA_951230895.1. Classification (NCBI taxonomy): domain Eukaryota; kingdom Metazoa; phylum Arthropoda; class Insecta; order Lepidoptera; family Gelechiidae; genus Carpatolechia; species Carpatolechia fugitivella. The sequence continues at coordinate 16,668,124 of OX579648.1, read as the reverse complement.
GGCAACACAGATTGAACGATTGATTGGTTGACCTATGAATGACCTAAAAATAAATATGAGTGAGTATGAATGAATATAAACTAGGTAAATTAATAAAAATATAAATTGGTAATAAAAAGACGATTATATTATTTAAAATTCCTTTTCATCTGGCAGCCCTGTTATAAGGGGTCACGCAAATAAAGGAATCGATGTGCCTTGCGTTTCGAGACACGCTGAAATCAATTTTAGCGCACTCAAAGCGCGTACCGAATTACTGCTAGTAGGCGAAACCCATACAATCTGATCGCTGATGGCACTGACAGTTTGATTCGAAAGTGATTTAAGCGCGTATCGGAACGCGGCCGTGGTTCATTCATTATAACATACATTTTTTAATGGTAATGGATAGACGTCTAACCATTTATTTGTCTTATCTATTTCTCTCTTTATATTTTCAAAGATTCAACTAGTTTATTCCGATTAAATAATTGAATTGTGTATGAGTGCGTGATATACCTCATCTCTAAAATCCAAAGACAATGTAGAGATACCCGATCGAAATATGGTTTGAGGTTAGAGCGATTTATTGATAATTTTGCGAAAAACTTAGGTTTTCGATGATTAATTCTAATAGAATTTGTGAGTGAATGTTTGATAAGTATTTGTTTCAGGTGTATTTGCATTTTGGACTAGTTCTATAGTGTGATTAGCACGTAAACTTGAGATTTTGTCGAGGTGAGTGGTTTGTATATCAAATAAGACAGTCAAGTTGGTATCAGGATTACTGTTTACATAGTGCCAGAAGCAAACTATTTAATAAAAACGCTATTTCTGACATTTTCGATAGACTAGTAGCCAGTTAGTCCTACTGGTAATAAAAATATCGACAAAATCCGTTTCCACATGTCAAATTAAGTTTGGAGAACTCATTAGTATTTTCAAGGTTTAAGAAAGGGGCACATACCTTACGCCACTTGTTTCGTAATTTTTACGAGGCATTTTTAAATTACATACTGTAACAAGCAAATTATACACCTAAAGAGTGATTATTATAATAATAAAATTATTTTATTAGCGCGTAGTGGCCAAGTATATTTCAAATAGATATCCTTTGTATTAAAATCATATTACAGTTAGTTATTAGAGAACGCTAGTTATAATCGTCAATTTTGCAGATTATAGAAATACGACAAAATAATCCGAGTTAGATAAATAATTTGTCAAGTTCATGAAATGAAAATAGATTGTTTCTTTTTTTATTGGTCAATTCATAGGTTGTGTGTAAAGTCGACCAACACACACTTGGCCAACGTGGCCGACAGTCTGATCGGGTAGGCTCGAGCCCCTCGGTGGGGACGTATATAAGCTGCCAATGTAAAAATAAACACCTACCTTAAAAGTTACTTGTTGCGGTAAAATATAGCGGGAAAGTTAGAGTACCGATAAACAATCACCAGGTATTTGACCTTATTAAATTACGTGCTGGAAAATCTAGACACCGAAATATAGAGATAGTTATTTATTATTTTAGCACGGCGAAATTTCTGTCATTACAAAAGTTTATTTAGTCATTTCTTATTATAATTATCTCAATGCGGTATCAGGAAACAAAATGTTTTACTCTCATCTAAGGTTTATAATAGTTTCCTAGGAAAAAAAATAATGACCACAAATACCATTTTAATAATTTTGCTAAAACGCAAAAAGATCGACTTTAAAAATATTTAGTATACCTACATATTCTGTAACTAAGTAAGTACATACGTTGTTCTTTTAGTCTATACGCAACACAACTCCTACTGTCCTACACACACCTACACATTAAACATAGTAAATTATGTTATTATCTGCTAACCAATTAGTAAGAGACGTGCGGCCAATTAATTGAGAAAATATAACCTCTACAAGAAAGTGAAACTGATTTAGAGGTGGGTAACCTCTTATTAAATGTAGTTGAAGCATCACAATAGCTTGCAGAAGCCAAAGATTTTGAAATGACTGTTTGAGCCGAGCAAGGTTTGATTACGATTGCACAAATAAAAACTCTATCAAACTTTAACTTGTGCGCCAGTGTTGTGTATTGGCTAGCGCCCCTGCCTCACGTTCAGAAGACACGGGTTCGTTCCCCACCAGTACCAATGTGTTGCGGTGGTGGAGAAGGCAAATTTAAACTATATTTTTAGATGTTACGTATAATATTTATTTTTTATCATGGGAGAGATTTTTACACAAGGGCGGATAATCAAAGAATCAGCTCTTATCGATCAAGCAATATTTTTCTTCTTCCAAATTCAAATAAAACCAAAGATTCTAAAAAGTTTTTACGGCCAGCAACAGCCAACGAGGCAAAGACGTATAGTTATGCACACATACCTAACACAATGTATAGGTACGTATTTTCAAATTTCGATTTAATAAATATAGTTTATTCGACGATCTTACCCCTTTTGATCGAGTTACTGATCCAACCCGCACTGGGCCAGCGTGGTTAACTAAGGCTTAATCGCCTCCTTCTTGAGCTCCTTATAGCAAATAGCGTGACGAGACGTGAAAAGTGTCAGGTTTGATTTAAGTTCTGTCACAATAAAGTTCCAAGGCCGTGTGGTTCGTGGCGCGACTTCGTGGCCTGTCAGGGATCCTGTCTGGACTAGTTTGGTCCAGTACAAACTGGTACCTATGTTCACTGTCTAGCTGCTAGACTAGTACGTCAAAACCTTATTTGTCTAATTTATTCTAGCGTTTGTCGGCACTTCTGAACATGACAAATTAAATTAGACAAAGAGACAATCAATAATTACGACCTTCGCAACTAAAGTAATAAACTTTAATAATAATTCTATCTAGATTTGAGTTAATTAGGTACCTAAGTATGTGTGTAGGTGGTCTTTCAACCAGACAAACAGGAATTTGCTGCCAAATCTTAAGAATGTCAAAATGAGAAAGCTTTTTATATCTTTTTTTCATGTTGCTTTAAAAAAAAACTTAGAAGGATAACAAGTTTGTTTGTCTTTTCAAGGAGTAACTTATTATTAGGCCGAAGATTATAAACGTATGACCAAAGACAATGTATATCGATTGGTGAAGACTCCATTATGCTGGTGAACAGGTAACTATTTGTCAAAATTCTCTCTGTGCGATATTATCTATCTATTAATTATTATCATCATCATCTTTAGCCATCCTCGTATCATGTGAGTGGTAAGGTTGACGACCGATCTCACAAACCCTGATTTTACTGAGCCGATGACCTCTGTCATGGCTGCTGTACTCTATAGATAATAGCCAGAACGAATGATGGCTTAACGTGCTATCCGAAGCTTGCAAAAGCTCTGCTGACTAACAAAAGGGAAATCTGCTCTTGCGCAGACAGATTCCGAATATTTCTAAATTGCCATTTATTATTACCTACTTAGCTCCGTAAGTACCAGGGCACCATGAAGCGTGGGCGGTTAGCCTTGCGATCTGTCGTGTAGAAAGTACTGGCTATAAGACAAAAGGTTGTTGAGTTGTGCAATTTAGAGCTAACTAGCTCGTGGATTAGACTGATTTAAGAGCCGCGTCTAATTTATTATTATATTAGGTACAGTGATAGTATCGGGCCGAGTAAATTGGATAATAAAGTGCTTAAAGTCTGAAACTTGGCAGCAAGCACTATCAAATATAATTGTTTGTATACCTATTTTACAATTTATATGACAGAAACATGGAGTAGCGATCAAAAATATGTTAATCAATTAATTTTGATAACTAGGTAGGTATTTAATTTCATTGCGCTTAAATTCACTCAATAAATTAAATATTCACTTGTGACTAAATTGTACTTATTATACGAACGACCTTTTTCACTGTGACCTTAGTGAATATAGCACCACATTTATTTACATTAATACTTATTTAACTTAAATAATGCGCAAGCGTAACTTTCCTCCACTACAATTTCGACTTTTATACAAATTGACTCAGTTTGTATGTAAAGTCTATTTCATCATAAAGTCTAAATTGAAAAAAAAAAGTATGAATGAATATTCATGCAATATTTGTCAAGTTTTAGAAATGAAGATGTTCAGTTTCATGGGCGATGATGATGTTTAGCGTTATTTAGTTAACACGTTCATCATCATCGTCGTGTGGGTTGTAAGGTCGACAACCGACCTCACAAACCCTGATGTCAGTGTTATAGAGCCGCCAAAGGCCATTGACTTGGCTCGTATAACGACTAGATAGAAGCCGAGACTAACGGCCCATCCGAAGCTCGGAATCATCTTTATTTTCGGACAATCAGGTGATTCAGTCTGCATTGTCCTAACCACACCAGGGAAAGTCTCACAAAGACATTTTTGGTTGACAGTGTCCCCACCGGGAATCGAACCCGGAACCTCCGTCATGGGCGTCGAAATCTCGACCACTCGGCCACGGAGGCTGTTAACACGTTGAATAAGGGGAAAAGCCCGCTCTTGAAGAATAGTTAATTTTGACGCAACTAACTTCATACTGAATTTTAGGAGTTTTTAGTTTACCATGTTATTGAATAAAGGTAAAACGTGTCAATCTGTCAATATCTCAAGGACGAATTAGAAGTGCTCTACTAAAACATCGTGACTAGCTTAGCGATTTATTTGCGCGATCGATTCGTGTCGTGTCAATCCACTGCGTCGGATATCGGCCACTGCTTGATTATGCAAATACATATCACGGGTAGGTCAAAGTGCAGTGATTGCGTTTTTTTGCAACGCCTTTGTGAACGTGGTTGCCAAACGAGTTATTTAGTCTCTAGGAAGTTGGTGAAAAAATATGCAAGTCGCTTTTGCATTTAATGTGGTTTCTCGTTTACTTATACTGATTTAATAAGTTAATACAGGACACTGCCTGCAAATTTTTTTGTAACAATATTTTGTTTGTTGGTCACGATCACGAACCATGGTAGATAATAGGGGATCGGACTGTTCCTAAATTTACCATATTTTATTAATTATTTTTAAAATATAGATTAGTAGCAGACGATTCGCGAATTTTCAGTGATTTTTTTAAGTTTCAATATGTCTGTCTCTTTCAAAAACCATTTTTTGTATGGAGATTATATGGCGTTACTAACAAATGACGTCACAAGTAGGTATGTGCCTCTCTGTCTAATCTTGAATTTCACTCGGTCATTTTCAAAGATAGAGCAAAAATTATTTTAGTGTTCGATAGCAGAAACTAAGAAGTTTGGATTTATAAAATTTTAAAAAAAGTAGTCCGATCCCCTATTGTTTGTATTCACATCTACAGAATATATTTTATAGATTCTTTTTTTTTTTTATTTAGTCACATTTGTGTTAATTAAAAAAATAAATTGCCGTGTGGTGACGGCAGAGTAGAATAAATTTGTTACCAACCCCTACTCTTCCCGTGGATGTCGTAAGAGGCGACTTAGGGACTACACATTGAACAGGGAACGGGCAGCAGCGCTCTCTGATACAGTAACCTTTTAATCTGCGATCTCCAACCCGCCTGCCAAGCGTGGAGATTATGGCAAAACCCTCCACTTAAGTGGAGGAGGTTCATAGTCCAGCAGTGGACTGTAACGGGCCGTTGATGTTGACATTTGTGCTTTGGATTCGAGGATTTTTTGAGCACTAAAAAAGCTCTTGATTATCTAAATAAGTACATCGCTCCAAATCAATATTGAGTATTGAAAACAACCTCAAAGTAAACAATATTGTATTTATTAATTTTGAAATGATAATATTCGTTAATTCAACAACGGAGATAAAAGACAACAAACTGCATTTTTTCTGACTGCTTATTTAATTATTAGCTGCTGACACATGCCCTAGTTTTAGAACTAGTCAGATGCAGTAAGAATCTCAGAGCTATTAAAATCTATAGATCAGAATGTAATAATTACGTAATTTCATGATCTAAATACCACATGATTTAATCCTATAATTGCTGTCTTCAAATGTTAAATACTAAGCTATATCCAAGTTTTTTGTATATTTTAATTAATGTAATCATACTTAGAGGTCCGTAACGAGTTATAGCAAGTGATAATTTGTATTCTGGGATTAAATAAATCCGATAAAAGTGCCGTTTGGACTGCCGCGACACAGGATTACCTAGTGCGGAGTCCGCAAGTAAATTGTAAACATTATTTTGGCAAAAAATAATTTCTGAAAATTTTTGAGTGCTTATAGTCAGTCTGTTGGAATATTGGTTGTTGAAAGAAATAAAAATATATCTGATAAACAAACAACATAACAATCTTTTTTTGACTCAGAGTCGTGTAATAAAATGACTGTCCATTATAGACTAAGAACCACAGAGCTAAGAACATAATTATTTCGATCATCTCTAGCTTTAAATTGAAGAGGAAACAAATATTTGAAATTCGAAATCATATTGGTAGGTACGTGATGGTTCGAACTCTAATTTCCCAGATGAGAGGTAGCGGCCCTAGTAACTATATTATCGACGCTCTTACTATCTAATTATACCTGACACTCGTACTATGCATAATAATTCTTTTCTTTATCGGTTTAGTACTATTATATTCTGTGCTACTGCTAACTATTGACATGCATTTTCGCGCTTAGTACACATTTTATGATGTTTTACGGGTATTAAGCACGATTTTTGGTACGAGTAATAGGTTCCTACTAGAAATTACACGCACCATGTCCAATTTGTAAAATCTAACAATACAAAAATGATGTTAATAGATAGGTAAGTAAGTGAAAGTTCCAATAAAGCTGGCCAGTTCCAAACGTTCCCTTTAACGGTGAATTATTACGGCAAAATTGAGAAAATGAAAGTGAGGCTTTCTCAAAATGTTATTTCTAAGTGAAAATCAACATTTTATTACATTCGTTCAAAGTATTATGTACATTACATAATATACAACATGTTAGTTATAACGCAAAACCTCTCGGATGGTAACTCAACCTTTCTTCTGGATTTTTTAAGAAAATGCAAAAAAATACATCTCACACAAATTGATTCGCCTGGCCGATGAGATTGTATAAAAACATAATATATGTTATTTCGGAAAAAAGTTCCAGAACAAAAGTTGTTCAGCGTCATGGGCAGAATTACCATCAGAGAGGTTTTGCTTTTTTTCACTAACACCTTTTAAGCTCTGCTCACCCCAAAGCGGATGCAAATGTGCATTTATTACTGACCAAACTGTTCTTGACATTATACTAAACTAATAAGCAAGTGTCTGCTTATCAACGGATGTTTTCAAAGGCGTGGGCAGTACATATCCTCAACGTTCTATACGTCTTAATCTACCTGTTTTGTTTCGTAGCAAATCCACCTGTCATCACAGTGGTTATATGGGCGATAGTTGTGTGCAAGGATGTAGGAACTGTGGTTAGTATGCATGTCGATTTGTAGGAACTAACGGTGTAGCGTCGGTTGACGTTTGGGCTGTGTCGACACCTTCAATCTATCAGTAAGTAAGTAGGTATAGGTCAGTCTTATCGACAGACATAAGAAAAATAACTGCCAAATAAACTTGCTCTTGCTTTGACGTTACAGTTTCAACTTTTATCAATCGCCAAAAAGGGGAGCAACCAAAATGGGCTTAGCCCTGAACAGCCACAGCATAAAAAATTAAAATCACGAAACATTTTGAAATATTATATAATGAATTTTAGCCGCCTATATGGGACTATCAAAATAAATGTAAAAAAATAATGTTTTGTAAGACTTTCAATCGATTGATAATGCAAAAACTAGTGTTGCCAAATATATTCGGACGAAAGTAATAAGAACTTTGATACTATCAACATTTATGTGATATCCTTATTACAGACAACTCAAACCAGTCAATATTATAATAATATTTCTATGTTTATATTGAAGCCTAGAGGTCAAACATTTTGGTTTCTGTCCTTTCTGATGATGTTAAAAACTTGTACGTCTTCACTTTTTAACAAGATTAATTCAAATCATACGATGGTTTTTACTCAGTTTTTGATCGTTCTTTTTCCAAATAAAAGGGGAAAGAAACTTTGAAGAAGATATAACAAAATTAAATAACAAACAATAAGATTCTTAATATTTTTCTTCCTTGACCTATTTTTGTATACGTCTGACTATCAACATACATCAATATTGCAACGTCTCCATTACAAATTGTGTTGCAAATTTTAACCTAGCCCACTGACAGTTCCTCGTCCTGAATCCGCGATGAGGGCACGTCAGTCAGCGTCGCACGCGCAGCCTGAGGCTCTATAGCTATAGCACTACAATACCGCTCATAGTTGACATACATCGGCTCCAGTAAAGCTCATTTATGACATACATAGATACCTATACGAGAGCGTCGGTGCGGTCTAGTGGTTCGCGCTGCCTCCCGTCCGGTAGACGCGGGTTCGATCCCCACCACGTACCAATGTGTTTTCAAATTTCGAATTCATTTATGTACGTTTATTAGACGCTCTTAAAAACATCGTGATGAAACCTGCACACTCCTGCGAAGAAATTCAAAGATTGTGTGTGAAGTCGACCAACCCGCACTGGGTCAGCGTGGTCGACTAAGGCCTAATCGCCCTAATCAGGGTAGGCTCGAGCCCCTCGGTGGGGACGTATAGTGAGCTGTTGATGAGATACCTATATAACCGCAGTGTTTAAGCATTAGTTGTTACAGACTTTTCTTGACAGCAATGAGAGACACGTTCTATACATTTTGTAAGCTTAAGAGTGGCTTTATAAGAGCATCGATTGTGTGTAAAGGGCTAGAGCCTCCGCCTTTTGTATGGGAGGTCGTTGTCATGTAATGAAAACCTGCACACGCCTGCGCTGCGATGACATTCAACAGTCATTTTAGAATCAAACCTGTTCTAGGCTTGCTTGGTCGACCGACAGGCATAAGTTATTGTTCCTAGTAATATGAGCATTTTTCATACTTCGCAAGGCATGTTAGGTTAGGAAGCTATTGGTTCTATCTACATGTGTCAGCTGCAGAGAAATCGGACCTCACGTCGTCGTATCGCGTAGCATGCCTTAGGGTTCGATTGCAGCTGGCCGTACCACCTTTATAAAAGTAATGTAAGTATAATATTAGTAATGGTTGGCTAGGTAGGTCAAGCTTTTTGGCGGAATAAGTGTTTTGATCCTCATCAACGGCACATTATAGTCCACTGCTGGACTATGAGCCTCCTCCACTTAAGTGGAGAGTTTTGCCATAATCTCCACGCTTGGCAGGCGGGTTGGAGCTGCAGAGAAATCGGACCTCACGTCGTCGTATCGCGTAGCATGCCTTAGGGACCCCCCACACGAGCGTTTTTCGAGCGTCGTCGTCTTCCCAGCGCTCGTGCAGCGTCGACGCGACGCTGGCGCTACGTCCTCGCGGCGCCAGCGCTGGGCCACTACTGAACGCCGGTCTACGCAGCGCTGGCGTCGCGCTGACGCGACGCCAGCGCATCGTTTTTTTCGAGCAAGTACAATGCAATGCACAACCCTCTCCCGTTCTCACCGTCCGCAGTTAAAACGTTGACAGTATAGAGAGATCAGTTGTAAAAGCTTGTCAAACGTTCGTTTTGGCATTCGTATATAATCATAAAAGTGTTTTTGTTACGTTTTATACGTTTACAATACAATACGAAATAATCGCTTTCCTGAATTCGATAACTCCACATAGGATCTTCCCAAAATTGACGATGATGATTCTGTTTCTCGTTTACGTAATTTTCGCTTAAGCAGTAACGTTAGCAGTAGTGTTTCTTCGTCGGAATCCATTTTCACATTGATTGTACGCAATAGGCACAATGCAAACGCGACGCCAGCGCTGCGTAGACCGGCGTTCGGCAGTGGCCCAGCGCTGGCGTCGCGGCGACGTCGCGGCAACGCCGCGTCGACGATGCGCAAACGCTGGCAAGACGACGACGCTCAAAAGACGCTCGTGTGAGGGGTCCCTTAGGGTCCGATTGCAGCTGGCCGTACCACCTTTATAAAAGTAATGTAAGTAAATTATAATATTAGTAATGGTTGGTTAGGTAGGTCAAGCTTTTTGGCGGAATAAGTGTTCTGATCCTCATCAACGGCACATTATATTCCACTGCTGGACTATGAGCCTCCTCTACTTAAGTGGAGGGTTTTGCCATAATCTCCACGCTTGGCAGGCGGGTTGGAGATCGCAGATTAAAAGGTTATCAGAGAGCGCTGCTGCCCGTTCCCTGTTCAATGTGTAGTCTCTAAGTCGCCTCTTACGACACCCACGGGAAGAGTAGGGGTTGGTGACAAAAGTATTCTACTCTGCCGTCACCACACGGCAATGCCGTCACCACACAGCTAATATCCTCATTTACAATTTCTAGAGAAATTGTCAACCAGAGGTAACCTAAGACGTTTTCACTGCGTCTTTACTTCAAACAAAGGATATAGGTAATGCGGACATGCTTAGATTAGAGCCGTATTTGAGCTCGGTCAACTGAGCTGAAACAATATCTCGTGAAGTGAACGCGCGTACACAGAGTCACAGAGCATAGTGAAGTCAACCACGAGGTGGCCCAGATACACAAGACAATTGAAGTACTAAATTGAACCACATTTTGGTCCACTTTTAACTAAAACAAGATTAGTCAATTCATTTTTATTGTTATAGCTCATAAACGTCCTCACCAAAGGGTTAGAACCTATCTTGAATTGGGGAGATCAGGCTTTAGTGAACGAGCCTAGTACGGAAAGGCCGACTTTACACACAGTTCATCACATATTATTTTGGAATGCTATACATACATAAGCGAATTACAAGCTAAAAAGTTTTTGATTTGTGTAATGTATCCAAAGTGTATCAGATAAAAAAGGAACCCTATATTCTATACTGTACTGGGCGAAATTCTGCAAACCTTGCTATAATCACAGGAAAACAGAAGAATAAGAATTTTGTCTTTGTTTATAACTATTTCAGTAGTACTCTGTATTGAGTTGTATTGAAACTGTACATATAAAAGCATATTAAAATCAATAAATACGGAAACATAAAATTCAAAACAACAATTTTCTGTTAAGCTGACACAGACGAGAAAATTTGTTCCAAAGTCCGTTGGCCTTCCAACAAAACTATATAACTAAAATAAAATTAAAACTGGCTAAACAGGAGTGTCGACTCGAGACCGAGTGGACGACCTCTTAATGTGGCGAATGCGATCGCGATAAGGCACTTCAACAGACTCCGATGACAAATTTATTAATTGCACTTATTAGGGAACTATCGGTTTGCAATGCTTTTTTTAAATGATCAAGTGTTTTCACTTGTCGAATGTTTAAATAAGAAGTGATGACTGAAGATTATAAGTGACTGGCGGTCCGTCCGCGGCTACGCTCGCTTTGTGTAAGATTTTCCCGTGGGAATAATAATTTCCCGTAAAAAATATTCTATTGTTAATCTCTATTCCAAGTTTTATCCAAATCCGTTGAATACTTTAAGCGTGAAGGAAGGCGGAACAAACATCCAAATATATTTTCACATTTATAATATTAGTGTGAATTTATGTGTGTAGTTATGTTCGTGATTGTTAAAATAATAAGTGAATAAAAAAGGAGTTATTAAGACAAGCAGAGGCTAAGAGGTTTCAAAGCAAACCTTTGGAAATGGAACGTCTTCAATAAAATGATAACAAAAAGCGTTACACAAGAATAAAAAATACACAGGAAACATTAAACGAGGTAAGGTCCACAAATATGATGCTGCAGAAAACATGATACGAGCTAAAGCTAAGAAAGTAAGTAAACGCACAGTTTTCTGCCACATCCTAAGATCTTAAATACTAGAGTAGATAATCATACGAAACGAAACGAAAACGATACGAATATTATAAAACTGCAATCCACTAATGCACAACTATCACTATCATGCGCAGAAGATACTTTCACACGTTAATAGCAAAAAGATGGACAAAACATCGATACTGGACACCTTGGAGTTATGCTTCACTGCATGCTGTTGGAGCTAGAACAATATTACGTAGACCGAATGAATTGGTCATGTGATAACAAAAAAGACATTCATTGGGGAAACTGAAAGTTGAAAATCGTCAATATTATTACATAGAATTCGTAAATTATTAATTTAAAAAAGATTTTTTCTGCTATATTGCTATAACTCTGCTTAACATTGTATTCATGAAATGTTAATTTGGGTCGATGGATCTGATAAGGAAACCAATTTGGTTTTTAATAGTTTAGTGTCAAAATTTAAAATTTAGACAAAGCTCTTTTAAATAGTCAAAATAAGGTAGATTAAAAGGATCTCTTAATCAGAGTAAATACTCTCAGATGATCAGCAAGTAGTTTTTCATTGTAGGTCAGAACCCACATTCAAATGTGATGTCTTGCGCTACTATTCTTTATTTTATGATGATTTCTGAAAATATTCTGCATAGAAAACATTCGAAAGTTATACACATAGTAACGACTAAGTTGTAGCAATCTACGACTGGAATGTTTCAAACGAACATCAAGAAAACGGACTTCGATTCTCAAGTCAAGCAAGATCAAGACCACCAAACCAAATCCTCTCGTCCGCAGTCCCCTGTGGAAGCCTCGGACAACGACGGCTCGCATCGAAGTAATCGCGAAGGAAGGGAGCTTAAGGCGAGCAAGTGCAATGTCCTATCGGCCGCGTATTGCATACATAATGCCGTCGTCGCTACTACACGCAGTCAAGTATAGGTAGTAACCCGACTTGTAAAGGAAAAGGACTCAGAAGATAGCGACTTTAGCAAGTATCGACTCATCATTATTAGTGGGTTTACTGTTGGACCCTTGAAGTATGGTACATTTTTTAATGCCTTCTGAGACGCAACACACAAGTAGAGTTCGATGGACTCGCCAGAAAGAAGAATATCTTTAAGACGAAAATATAAATAGTTGAATTAGATAAAAATATGTGTATTTATTTGATAAGAAAAGTTATTGAAAATTGTCGCATTAAGAGATTAATTTGAAATACTGAAGGTGGTATTTGACGAAATAGCGTAGCGGCTAGTAGTCCTATAACTAATTTAGTTATCCTATAATAAATATCTCAATTAGGGCGTCTTTTATTTCTCATGCATGATTTGATGAGCAGTTCATCTGGAATAACCTTAGAGTGCCTTAGACTGATTCTATAAATGCTAGTACCTAGACTTATTAAAATCTATCCTTTCGATAATTCGGCATACGCCCAACTAAACTAAACTAAAATTAGTCCTATCACTTTCTATCATTTTTAATTGAAAAGTGACCGAAGATCATCGGGTTTGTTTTTGTCTTTGACTTTACGATTGACTGTCAATTTTAGTGGCTTTTTATTCGTCATGGTGTCAGGTAGGCAGGCACTAAAACAAGACTAAATTTGACAGTTAGTCGTGAAGTCAACGACAAAAACGAAACCGATGATCTTCGGTCCCTTTTCAATTAAAAATTATAGAAAGTGACAGGGCTAATTTTAGTTTAGTTTAGTTGGGCGTATGCCGAATCGACACCAATGTCCACCACATTATGAACAAACTAATAATCAAGCTCTAGATGTAAGATAGCTCATTGATCGGCATCATCATTAACATCGTCTCTTTGTCTCTTTGCTCAACAACTGCATCTGTCGTAATATTTTCTACAACTAATAGTACATTAGAGCGACAGTTTAGTGGCTGCACCTATAGCTATACACTAAGCTTGCAATGGCCTGCAGCTAATGCAATATTTATAACTGGAGCAGGCGGTTCCTGCCCCACTAGTTTCCTTATAAGATTACTGCCGGCTCATTTGTAATTATTATAGATCTGAGTTCAGATAAAAATAGATAATAGTTAGGATTTTCTTCACGTACGTGGTCTTTGACAAAAATTCGGCTTGGTAACTCTGTTAATAATATAAGTAATATAAGTGGCCTTTGGTGGTGGCTCTATAATACAGATTATTACAAGGTCTTTCTCCTAGGATCTCCACATGAAACGGTCCTACACTGCCAGCATAAACGGCTTTACATCATACATCTACCACACCACCACAACTAAGTGTAGAGTAAAAAAAAAAACAAAGAAATAAAAAGATGTTTCAGTTTTAGACGCCATGCGTGCCACGCTTGCGCAGAAGAAGAAAGTGTTACCGATCGCGAAGACTACGACACAATAACCGATACAGAAACCCTTAAACAAGTAACAATTAAAACGACACGTCGATTCAATACACCTTAACATGGTCGCATTTATACGACCCGAACAACAAAGAAAGTATCTGATGAAACGTTATCAAGAAATACCTTTAAAACTGCATTCCTAAGCATCTTCAGAATTTCCTTGAATGAGTCATTGCGCAGACGCCGATCACATTTACATCGATGTTTCGAATACTGTGGTTTTAGTTCTGGGAAAATGACTTATCATGTGTGGCCTTTAACTGCTGATTTGGAAGTTTAGTACAATTTTTGTTTAATTATTAAGTAGTAGACACAACGGTACATAAAATTTTAAGCAATTATTATAATAAGTTTTATCTCTATCAGCTACGATGAGAAAAGAAGTGTTAGACAGTAGTATAGTCAGGTTAGTGGATATCTATTTAAGTATACACAAAAATATTGTATTATTTTTATACGAAATGTACAAGATGTCTAAAAGAAAAAAAAAAGATCAGTTATAAGATATGAAGCCTAGCTTGTGGAGCACAGCACGAGTATGTTGGTGAATTGCAAAAAGAATACATACTTATTTATGACTCGAACATACAAAAGTAAAAATTTTGAATTGAATTCAAATGAAATAGTTGTAAATTGTAGATCATATTCACTACACAATGGTCCAGCGATACATTTCTTCATGTTATTTTATAAACCTATGCTTGGAGTTATATCATAGTTAGTATGGTGTTATTATTAAAGCCGAGTACCATAAAGCTGATGATTACTTTTACTATACTCGTTGAGCAAAGTAATTGCAATTAAAATTTACTATTACAATCTAGCCTTATGCAACCGGCTGATGCACTGGACATCAAACGAATTAATATTCTTAAGCAATCCCTAATCTCTTCCTTACTAGTTAGAACGACATTTCAGCGACATGATAATATTAGATCAAAAGAAAGCCATTTTTAACATTATAAAAAAATAGATACACTGAACTTATGCACAAAAATTATGCACAAATTACTCAATTTCTTTTTAAATTTTACAATAAGAACTCGGAGGAAAAAGGACGAATGATGACTACTTCGACGTCACGCCCGAGTCGATTTTATAGCAAGTTGTGACGTAGTTAGCCCAACCCCCCACTTTGATAAAACAAAAAATAAGTGTCTAATATTTTTGTATTATTATTTATTCTGTGATATTACCTGACTGACGGACGAAATAGAATTTCGTTTTCTGTTTGTTCCACTTTCACGCCTAAACTACTGAACGGTTTTGGATGAAATTTGGAATGGAGATACATAGTTTGTACCTTGGATTAGCACATAGGATACTTTTTACGGGAAAAGGTCTTATTCCCACGGGAAAACCTTACGTAACGCGAGCGTAGCCGCGGGCGGACTGCTATTCTTTCATAATAAAACAAATACCGCACCAGACTGTCTGACCACATCTAGTGCCCTTTGATTTCGGAAACAGAAATTATGATTCCTGTTTGCCTACCGGTTTCGAAAGAAGAATCATTATTTATTTCTCGGAATTTGGTTTCGAAAGTGGCCGGAGGAGCAGTCGCAGTTCTATATTTCATATCTCCACAAGACACTCTCTAGCTATACTGTCTACATTACAATTTGGAGTGTTGCAAGTGATTTTTGATCTTCTACTCTGTAGCTCGCATCATTG
Source organism: Carpatolechia fugitivella (assembly GCA_951230895.1). NCBI lineage: Eukaryota > Metazoa > Arthropoda > Insecta > Lepidoptera > Gelechiidae > Carpatolechia > Carpatolechia fugitivella. The sequence continues at coordinate 16,652,358 of OX579648.1, read as the reverse complement.
CGTAAAGGCGTGGTTAATCCAACTGAAATGTAAATGCGCCTCTAGCTAGGCTAAAAGGTAACACACGATTTTGACCTCTCGTTACTATACTTTTATACTTTTGTTGATGATTGGTGATATCTGGGATACATTACCAACTTCTTCAACTAAGCTTGATGGGCGAATTGGAAGGGAAAAGACTTGTAGGAAGACTAGGAAGACAGAAGAAGACTTGTTAGCAGCGTTTGGGGGTGGACAGGGGATTGAGGGGATTGCGTCGATGAGCGTCGAATGTCGATGAGCTTTTACGAATAACAAGACAAATCGGGTAAAGCGTTGCTTTTACCAGCTCATCCAAAGATTTCTGACGCGCGTCGCGAGGGAGCGAAGCGATCGTCTTTTATTTCCTCTGAGAGCTCATCACACTTTGGTACAATGACATAACATTTGATATTATCTCAATATTATTGTAATATGACATTTTGATTTAATTTTAATTTCTGATATAATAATTAATGTATTTTAAATTTTGATTTTATTTGTATTTATGATATATTTTTATTTTTATTTGAATTTTATTGTTATTGATTGAAATTTTAGTTTTTTATTGTAAGGATCTGAGTCTGAAATAAATGAATTTTAATTTGATTCCTACTAATTTACTGTCACAAAGTCTCAAGTGCGACCCACTGGACTATTGTATTTCAATTTGAATTAGTAACTTTATGTTGTCAAAAATCAAAATCAAAAATTATTTTTTTCCATAAGATACATCACTTAGATCCGATCATTCAACCGATTATTGTACTTTATTTATCTAGAGAGGTGTAATCGCTTGTATGAATGGACATTGTAGTAACCATTTTTAAGCCCGGCTTAAATAAGCTGTTTTATCCGTTCTTTTTAGCTAATTTAAGAAGCTAAAATAATATAATTTTATATGATTTTAACACTGACATTCGAATGTAAATTATCCTGCGAATTACTCGTGCATACAAATTATAGGTTATTCACATAATTCCAATGTAAATTGTTATTAAATTGTCCTGCGGTAGCTGGCTATAATAAAGCTATTATTGACTTCAAGGATGTCCAAAGTCTAGTCTAGACTATGACAAAGTAAAAATCAAGATACATTTATCGCTTTGGTAGTTCATACTAATTTAGTTATAGCTACTATTATTTCTTCTGTGGTTATAAGTTTTATTTGATAACACCTCAAAATAAAAAAATATTTCTTTCCATACGATGTTATTACATCACTTAGATCCGTCATAACTTTTTTTTTACCTCTATTAGATACATTGTTTGTACTAAAGACGTCAGCGCGTAATATTAAGTGAAACAATTTATTGATATTGATATTCATCATAATGTGTGTAGGTTGTAAGGTCGATGGCCGACCTAACAAACTTTGGTGTCCGAATTATTGTACCGCCAAAGGTCACTGTCTACTTCCGTACATAACCGGGACAACGGGATCAATGACGATTTCCGAAGCGCTGACTCATCCGTCTTTATAGTTTTAGAAACGAAGTTGACAACCAGGGCCCCGTTTCACGAAGCAACAAGTTACAATTTGATATACATTGCGTAGCCAATTCGCCTAAACTATAAGCCATTATCGTTTTACCTAATCGTCTACGCAATGTACATCGAAATGTACTTGTAATTTGTAACTTGTAGCTTCGTGAAACGGCCCCCAGTTACACATCGTAACGTAGATGGTGATATTGTGCAGTAAATGTAACGGATAAGTATCGTTTAATAATTTACAAAATTCAAATTATGATGAACTGGCTGTCCGCTTTTGGCTTCGCGCATGCGTTTAGGATTGTACACGAATATAACGATTTCTTGCTGGCAGTTTTATCTTTCATTTTAAATTAATTTTCAAATTTAGAATTCTTACGTTTCGATTTTGTCTTTTTTCTGCTAAATTCTTGTGTTGACGTCATCTCCTGATCTCCAACAGTAAACTTCTTAAGCTTATCCATGTTAGCATTTTATCCATGTTAGTTTAAAAATGAAGCTAGTGTTTGGTTTCAAGGTTTAGTCTTTAGCTTGTAATTGTGGACTAATAAAGAAGAAATTAACAACTCTAGATACCTTTCCTTCGGACTGTGCCCTGGATATTGCCACATACCAATCTCCTTCAACACTCTCCGTGTGGTGCAGCAGCTTGTGGCGGCTGCTGGCCGACAACATTACAAAAACTGTGCGTCACCAAAATCATATTTGTTCGCTAAAGTTTTAATAGCAATTATCGAAGTTACTATAATTTTGTAGCTGTAAAATACTACATATATCACCATAACGGAAAAATAATACAGTAGGCAGCGCATGCGGCAGGTACAGCGCCTTTATCCCGTAGCAATAAGGGAATTCGTAATGCGACTGTCTGACTGCATGTGCTGGCTATTGTACATGTGTACATACTCTTGAGGGAAACCGTTGTGTCATCTAATATAACGATTTGGTTTGCATACAAATCAAGCAATTTCATTCTTACTTGTAATTCTTATGAGTAGGTTTGTAGGTTAGATTTTAAATTCATGATTTCATACTATTTTCAATTAAGCTATTTTTCTGCTTATGGTGGTGCTTAAATAATCAGCTATGTCATTTTGAAATCGTGATGTTTAGGAAAAAAATTAGGCCGTTTATAAATAAATTGCGCTGGCAAATTATTACGGATTATGGATCATCTATATCCGAATCTTTTGGAAATCTATTACATATTATTATGTTCATAGCAGAAACTGACCTGACTGAGTAATTTGTCGCATGTTCTTTTAACACTTTACATTATATTATTTTGCATACCTAGGTACTACTACCTAGTTTATAAACTAAAAGTGCATAGAAATATAGTTGCAATTGCAACCTTGCAACTTCCCGTGCACTCAAAACAAGCGTTTCCACAAACAGGTACCTTTTATGACTAATACCAACACAAAAGAAACATGGACTTCTACCTGCCTCGACTAGACGACCGTTTAGCAAAAAAAATACCACGACTTTGCCGATAACGAGCCAAGCAAAAAGAATTTTATGAAGACAATCTGCTCTGCTGCTTTACGTCCAATAGAGGACGTCTTTGATTGTGATGATCAGGATGACTTACTTTGATATACCTTTCATTAGTAAAAAAATAATACAAATAACGAGAGAAATAGGTGATATCTGCTGTGCTTGAGGACGACTTCGGCTGAGATGATGATGATGAACATTACTAGCCTTCATAGTTGCGAAGTTCATCTACTTTAATATGGTGCTCACCAAATATTGTTACCCAAGGCAGGGCGGGTGCGATGCGAACGCAGCGAGCAACGGGAGTTCGGACGGGGCACCCCGACCATTTGGCGCCGTGTGGTGACGGCAGAGTAGAATACGTTTGTCACCACCCCTACTCTTCCCGTAGGTGTCGTAAGAGGCGACTCAGGGACTACACATTGAACAGGGAACGGGCAGCAAGCAGCGCTCTCTGATACAGTAACCTTTTAAGGTAAGCGCACATTCTGCCGGGCCGCAGCGTGCCGGGTCGCATCGCAAAAATCCGCTCAAATCGCTCGTATGTATTTTAAATATGAACTATCGCACACTATGCCGGGTCGCAGCGGGCCGCATAATCCGCATGCGTGCGATGCAGCCCGCCCCGCCCCGCTGCGCCCCGACACAGTGTGCTATAGCAAGTGCTCCCGCGCCCTTGTTAATAAGTATCATATTTGCGTAAAATCCGTCAATGCGCTGCGGCCCGGCCCGACCCGGCCCGTCACAGTGTGCTAAGACGCATTTTGCGCTGCGATGCGGCCCGCCCCGGCACGCTGCGGCCCGGCATAAAGTGCGCGTACCTTTAATCTGCGATCTCCAACCCGCCTGCCAAGCGTGGAGATTATGGCAAAACCCTCCAATAAGGGGAGGAGGCTCATAGTCCGGAAGTGGACTGTAACGGGCCGTTGATGTTGATGTTGACCCCGACATTAGGTTAGAAGTTCGCTCGCATGGCTCCCTCCGCCAACCCGATTTACCGAATATTCGTATTCGGCCGAATATTCGGTAAACCTGCCGAATATTCGGGAGAGTGGTACTTAAAGATTTTAATAACAGTTTCTCTATTGTGAGTGAGCTATAATTATTAGAATGAAAACGATTGATTGAACGATGCATGTACATATTATAGGATGCATGTACATATTGTAGGTAGTTAAATAATTTAAATATTAGAGGTACCTACCTAACCTAAGTAAATTACTGTGTAGCTTTACAAAAGTATAAAAAAAAAAGTAAAGTATAAACTTTTGTAATACTGTAGCTGTATTTCCTTATAACAGTAGATGAAAATATGATAAGTGAATAAAATAATATACAGTTTCTTTTTTGGATCAAGATACAGCAATTTGGGACCTTATTTATTATTAAAATTTCATCAGGTGTTTTATTTACTGTAAGAAATGAACCATAGATATTTGTGTTAAAAATTTTAATAGCTGTTTATTGATATTGGTAAGAACTAGTTGCATTATTACAACGATTTCTTAATAAATCATATTTTTTGTATTATTATAACAAAAATTTAAAAAATAAACTGTTGTGGCGAGTGTTTCTTCATACATTTATGAGTAGCTTGACAAACAAAAAAGAGATATGAAAAATGCACGTGGTGGCGTTTCGTTTCGCACTGGATGATGCAATAATAATGACAAGTGTAGCGGGGGAAGCAGGGGTAGCGGGCGGGTGTGCCCGGCGTCAATTCGCGTGGTTAGCGTAAACACGTACAAACTTGCTCCGGTAAACCGAATATTCGGCCGAATATTCGGTTCGGTGAAAGTTTGACCGAATATTCGGCCGAATGTTCGTATTCGGTGAAATCCATGTTCGGCCCATCACTAGTATTTATATAATACTTCATGAAACACAATTTGGTGAGCATTTATCCGTTTTGCAAGGTATTTCGAATTTATTGGAATTAATATAAACAAGTGCATTTCTGGTAGGCATTTAAACCCCAGCCCTTTAATATTATAATTTTATTTTTTTCTTACTTAGTAATATAGTATACCTTAAATAAACTAGTGGCTCCGTGAGCTGTAGACCTCGCGAGTATTTTTTTTTAAATAGCTGTTTTTTTTACATTTTCATCTCTCATACCGATGATTTTAAATTTCCAAAAACTGACTCAACAAAAAAAAACTATTGCTCACAAAATTTCATGAGAATCGGTTGAGAAATGATAAGATAAGTCTTTATTTGCCAAAAACACGGTATAAAAGGTAGTTACATACATGTTTTGCCATAAAAATAAAAAGCATGCAAATACAAGTGAAACATTTCATATGCTGCATTTCATATATAAGGTATTTCGAATTTATTGGAATTATTATAAGCAAACAAGTGCATTTCTGGTAGGCATTTAAACCCAAGCCCTTTAATATCATAATTTTATTTTTTTCTTACTTAGTAATATAGTATACCTCAAATAAACTAGTGGCTCCGTGAGCTGTAGACCTCGCGAGTATTTTTTTTAATGGCTGTATTTTTTTACATTTTCATCTCTCATATCATAACTCCGATATTTTTTTAAATTTCCAAAAACTGACTTGACTATAAAAATCTATTGCTCACAAAAATTTCATGAGAATCGGTTGAGAAATGATAAATCTTTATTGAAACACGGTATAAAAGGTACTACATACATGTTTTGCCATAAAAATAAATAGCATGCAAATACAAGTGAAACATTTCGCTGCATTTCATATAATGCGACCTGTTACAGTAGATGAGAACAAACCTTGGGAACAAACAGACAGATGGAGATACGAAAGCAATTTTGGCCAAGCAGAAACGGAGACGCAAAGCTTGCGCTTCACGCACGCCTCGTTCAAAAGAAAGGAAATTGGACTGTTTGGATATCTATCAATATCATACATCTCAATTCGTATACATAGAGTAGGTATCTAACATACATAATTCATATCTTTTTTTTTCTAATAATAAGACAATATGTTTATGCTATCTACATATTCTACAATAAGTATTGTCAAATAAGTAGGTAGTATAGTATGTAATATATTATTACCGTGTTTTGTTTTGGTATTAAGATAAGGACGTCAGAGATTTTTGTTGATTAGAATATGAATAGTAATAGACATGTAAGTTCAAGGGCACTAAACACAGTTAATAGGTAGCGTAGGTAGAAAGTTCGGACGTGAGCAAGAACCAATAACCGATGGGGAAGAAATGGCGCCGTTGGCTGGTCTCCCACAAGGTGGACATATGACTTTGTGAAGGTTGCTTGCTTGCTGGTGGATACAAGTAGCGCGGGACCGTCCACGTTTGAAACCTATGGGGGAGGCCTATGTTCAGCAGTGGACGTCTTCTGACAGAGATGATCAAGCAAGCACTAAGAAGGGATTTTTGAAATTCCCTTACTAAGGGAGATAAAGAGGGCTTAAAGTTAGTTTGAAACTCTATCGTTTCAAACGAACGCAGATAAAGTCGTGGGCGGAAAGATATAAGTTATCTACAATTTTCTAATAGCCAAGAATCAATTTCCACATTGTCACGTTTCACGTATGAGGATACATGAAAGTTTAGAAAATCATCTACGCGCAGTGAAGACAATAGACTTATAAACTTATAATAACGTATTCATACACTGTTCGAGGAGGCACAAAGGGTTGTTAAATGATCAAATGATTCTTTAACACCACATCGCACAATGAGTAATTATATTATGTACCTACTACAGTCGCACATACGTACAATCTTACCAGTATAATAGAACTACAAAGCGATCATTAGCATTAGAATCGTAAGACCTGTCTATGCTGGTTTTGGTATGTACCTATAAGTATATAAAAATTAAGTGATTAGAGCAGTCTAACTAGTCGATCGTATTTCACATCTAGTAGAAGAGTCTCAACTCTCAACTATGTTTTTGTAGAACATGTTTTATTCCAAAGCAATAGGGACTGGTGTTTGTTTATTTGTACTAGGTAGGTAGGTAGGCGGCAGGCTTGAACCCCTTGGTGGGGATTTATTATGAGTTGTTGATTTGATGATTGGTATTGGTAAAGTAAAGAAGTCCACATTCTTACCTATGATAGGCGTTAGATGTCTAGGAGATGGTTAAAAATATCATTATAATCAGCTTATAAATTCAAATTAAGTAGCTACAATAAATAATAAATACTCAAAGACAAGAAACGAAATAGTAGCCGCAAAATGATAAAAGAAAAAAATGGGAGGAGATTGAGACAGCATAATATAGGTAGAGGTACCTAGGTAGCTTATTTAATTAGCAGTAGATTAGTTATACTATCTTTCATTAGCTTTTAATAGTGAGGATAATATCGAAATAAGGCTAAACTGTCTGTACTTTATTAGCCCACGCTTTGGGGGTTCGTAATTTTTTGGTAAAGAGATATTTATGGAACATTTGTGCAAAGTTTCAAGTTTAGGAAACTTATAGGTAGTTTTCGAGAAAACAATATTGAAAATCGATTTTGTTTTTTAAAGAGCGTTTTTTTTTGTGGATAGTAATATGTTCCACTATGTTCATACAGCCAAGTAGAATATCTTATTGGACTAGCCACTATATATTTACTAAATACCTAATCAATAGAATTATTATTTTAGAACATAAAAAGCAGCTAAAAGTCGCTCTTGCTGTGCTGCGATAGAGACTATAGTTGGGTTAGGGTCGGGCCACACTTATCGACGGCGATCGACGGTTTGCCTATACAAAACGCGCATTTAGTATGAAACTCCTTTCGCATCGGACGGGGCGAAAGATGCGAAAGGATTATAATCGCCGTCGATAAGTGTGGCCCGACCCTTACTGTAGCATGAGCGAGCTTTGACAGAATAAAATTTTAAAAACATTTTAATATTATTTCGTTTATTGTATTAAGTAAAATCACATACTGTTTAATGATAAAATAAGAGGTGAAGTAACTTCATTTTTAATTATTAGCTATTATGGTTTTTAAACTGAATATTATAGAAAAAAGTTGTTACCATCGTATGAAGAATTTTGAAGCTGTCAGACAGAACTCATCCTATAATAACCTAATAGTCAGGGCGGCGGGTGCGAGCGTAGCGAGCACGGGAGTTCGGACAATCCCGACATTAGGTTAGTTAGCTCCTTTGTATTTGTCTCCGTGGTCAGCTCCCTCCGCCATACCCTTCGGGGTAAGGGTATCTTGTGACCGCCCATGCCTGCTGCCAAGAGCTTGTTACCTAATGTACATGGGTTAGGGGGGGGGGGTCCTCCATAGCCTCCCACTCTGAAATATATGTCTAATGTTCCATAATTACTAAAAGAACAGACATGACCTCAAATATCTCAAAAACTAAAGCCCGGTTTACATTTTGATTAGTGACAAGTGTTAAGTGTGAAGTAGCAAGTAACAAGTGTTAAGTGACAAGTGACAAGTAGAGTGAGTAATATCGATTAGTGCTTAGTGTTTAGTAAAGCTCATAAGTTGCCGGATTTTTCTTTTTTCCTGAAGCTCCTAATTTTAGCGTAAATTTCTTTTATACCAAAGCCAGGCATTGTCATCTTTTCGCTAATTTTCATCATTGCGGCATCTCGAATATTTTTATTTTTAAAGTTTGGTGATTTGCAATTAATCAAACACTTGTGTTTCAAAAATTCTTGTACAAATTTGTACGTGTCATTTCTGACCATTTTGCCATGATAAATCCCAAAAACACGCACATGTAGCGTGGGTGGGTGAGTAAAGGGAAAGCGGGGGGCGCGCGGGGCAGAGCTACTTGTCAGAAAATAGAACGACCGTCTATCTACTTAGCACTTATCACTTAACAGTTTTTACTTGTCACTTGCACTTGTCAGTGCCTGTCCACACTTACTAAGCACTAAGCACTTGTCACTTGCACTTGTTACTTGCACTTGTCACAAATCAAAATCTAAACCGGGCTTAAGTGACTTCTTGAGGGGGGGGGGGTAGTACCAAGGGGCAGCCTCCCCTCCCCCTCACTAAAAATGCAATATCGTGGGCTAATAAAGTACCTACAGTTGTGTCAAGGGAATATTTGTGAAATTAAAGTGTTTAATATCGAGAATGAATCTATCTTACCAATATTATTATTATTTGTTACTTACCAGTAACTTTCGTAAATATCCTTGCAGACATAGAAGGCTGTTCACACAAACTCTACACCAACCACTGTTTATACAAACAAACAGAAAGGCTACTTTCAATACACGGAGGACCAAATCTGGTTTCCCGATACCGCTATGCACTTACGACTCCCATACTTCAAAACGCATAACTTCCCACAAAACACGCACAAGTGACTTAACACACTTCAAACGTTCTTATTTTAAAACAGTTTTAATTGAGATAAGTCTAGACAGTAAATATAAATAAAAGAAAACAAAGTTCGTTAGTTCGTTCGATCGTAGTCGTGTCGTTCTACCGGTCTGGTTCGCGGCGCGCGACTGTCTGTCGGTCTACCTATAACCTATACTACACGCACAACATGTTTGCATGTGGCTGGCGGTGTGCGTGGAGGCTTCGATGCGCGTGCGCGGGTTATGGGTTGCCAGACGATTGGTGTAGTTCACTAAGAAGGGAGTTGCTGAGATTTTCTTACCTCTCTTTTATCACGTATCTTTTGGGTACTCTACGCATATTCCACCCTCGACTTCGGGTGCGACCGTCAGCAATATTTTATTTAAATTTAATTGACGCTGAATGATTCAGCATTGAATGTTTTTTTTTTTTATATTTTTACTGACATCGTTATTCTCAAAGATACTTCTTACTTATGTCATTTAAGACGGACCGAATGGTAGGCAACAGCATCCCGTGCGTGATTTAGAATACAAAATTGCGTAGACGAGCTGTCTGCACGCCAGCACCTAAACAATATAATATAATATATAGGCCTCTAGGTAGCGGCATATACTATAAAGATAAATAATATGCACCAGTTTTCCAGACTGTGAAAACTGCATGTTATTTCGTTCACTACTTTTTGCGTGATAAGGGGAACCTTCATGACCGTAAAACCCTCCACTTAAGTGGAGGAGGCTCAGCAGTGGACTGTAACGGGCCGTTGATGAATTATGCCGGCAAAGTTATAGAATAAAATGACTAACCTATAGTGTGAGGTACCGTTGGATAGGTTTATAAATTATTAAAAAAACAAAAAAACCCGACTGCGTGAAAATTTGCATGCATGACGCACATGACACACAAGTAAGACGAATCTAACGATACCTCTTTAGCTAAAATCCATCAAGCCGTTTAGGCTGTAGAATGAGCCCAAGAAATATACATACATACATACATACACTCGAAAAACATAATCCTCCTTCTAAAGCTGTCGGGGAAAAATATTGGGGGTTTGTGAAAACCATTTTTCGATTCTAGCGTACGTTTGAAAAATATTCTGTTTTAAAATGTTCATTTTTGTTAGAGTCAAGTGTTCCCCCACCCCTACCAATGAAACAAAATTGTATGTAGAAATGTGAAAAAAATCATGGTAGTAGTGCATAATAATAAATTTAAAAGGAAAACTATCAAACACAAGTAGGCTTTACACGTTAACGAGTAGTAGCCCAAATTATAAAATTTACAAGACAGCTTCACATGTGAAAAACTGTGGAAAACGTGGAAAATCCCTATATTTTATTTTCTTCGAAAACATTAATTTAGTTGGTCTACATTTTTGAGTACAAACTTGTTAATTATGTCATATAAAAAAAATTTGGGCTTCGTTTATTGGTATTGGTCCACGGCTTCTAGTTGTTCTCCTCCCAGTTTGACTGTTGTTTCCGAGATTTCTGAGACTTTGGCCATTATCTTAGTCTTGGACTTATCTTAAGGCTCATCTTAAGGCCTAGGTACTTTTAGGGAAGCATCAGAAAGGTCCTGAATCATGCCTTGAAGATCATCCAGGTTTTCAGCGAATAGTATACAGAATCCGGATCTGACGTTCACGTGTAAACTATCAAAATAATGGCTGCCATCGAGCCGTCCATGGATTATAAAAACTCATTGTTGTCACATCCCGATTTAAACATCCCTGAACTCAAACTTTAATAAACATAGAAAATATCGGTTGCGTTGACAAAGTGGCGTAGAATTATAGTTTTTGTCGAAAAACTAATCAAGAAGTTTTTTCAAAGAAAGTCTTAGGAAAGACGTTGTGAAATTAAAATCATAGATAGCCATTTGTATAAGTATTTTTAACATATTAACCGTGTCTTAATAACTCTCATACTTTTTGCTACACCAATGATCAAAATGCACCTCTACCTCGGCGAATAGCAGTTTTTGTGGAAAATTCCTACCCTTTTTCAAGTTTTATTTGAAATATCTTTGATTATTTGAAGTGAAGAAGTCATAATATCAGCTTGAGCCACTTTGTTGCTTAATCCGATGCAGTTACCAAAAATTTGATAAATATCATACTTTTCAAAATACAGAACGCGCAGATTTTTTTTTTCAATATCAGCAAAGATCGGTGGCCTCACTCATAAGGTCATCAGCAAAACCAAGGTGCGACAGGTATGTTTCATTGATGTTTATGCCCTTACCTTCCCATTCCAATGTTTTCACTACATCCTCGAGGGCTGCAGTGATTAATTTAGGTGAAATAGTGTCACCCTGTCGCAGGCACTCCCCTTTGTATAGGTATTTGGTTTGTCAGCTCGTGAAGACTTACTTGCATGGTAGCAGACTTATACAGCTCTTGGAGGACATCCACATATCGTGCATCGATTTGGCAACGATGGAGAGAATGAAACAAAGCCCAGTGTTCGACACTTGACTGTCGAATGCCTTCTCATACTAATCGACGAAGGCGAAACACAAGGGCTGGTTGTATTCTTGGTATTTCTCCATGAGCTGTTTCACGGTGTGCCTACTACTAGTTTTGATTTATAATTACTTTAATGTCTACTTTTTCCCCTTTTGTGATTTGTGTTGTGTGCGATATTAGGGTATTAGAAAACTCTGTACTGGCAACACTGGTCAGTTTGACATAACGAACGAACGGATACCTACATTACATACAAACAAACAAACAAAACAAAACTCGGAAACCTACCTACCTAGCCTAGCTTGGTTGGTTGTTGAACAAAGTAGTGCTCCGAGCATCAGACAGAGTATCCTGAACAGAGTTTAGTTTTATTTTAGTTTATAAATAGCATCTACAGGCTAAACCAGAGCCTACAGGCCAGCGTTTCTCAGAAAACGACCAGCAAGGCTCTCACACGTAAGTATGTTATTAAATTTGCATTTTGGAGCAGGTTACTCCGGTTTTTTAAATCATTTTTGGTAAAGAAGCAGCTGGTCAAATAATATGTTAAGATTATTTGGAACGATATGGCCCAAGTTGGCAGTGATTTGTGAAAACATGCTTATTTCCAAGGCTTATTTCTCTGAATATTTGGCCATTGGTGTTGACAACACAGGTATTTGAACTTGACCTAAACTAGATTATCTTGATAGAACTAATTTGTGACGTAGGTAAGTATCTTCGATTGTAGGTATCCAAATTAGATGCCTGTTATTATTGTGGTCCTCGTAAACTCTTGTTTGTCGTAGCGTTAAAAGTTTGTCAGCGTTTTATAACCTACCTTCCTATAAATAGGTACCTATATCAGGGTTTCTGAAGGTTTAAATCAGCAATAAAAACAATCTAGGTTTATTATGTTTAATACTTTGCTGTTGCACCTACCTACCTGAAATTTATTAAGTTCTTCTATACTTATGCAATTAATTAGGTTTCTATTTTTCCGATTGTTGGAGCGCTCCAAACACATTCAAACAATTTCTCATTTTTCTTTCATAGTGGCAGATTTTATTAACCATTACTTATAATATTGGTCATAATTACTCATTAATTTTTGTAGGGTTGTCTGTCCTTTAATTTAAATGATTCTTCTTAATAAATCCTCAATTATAACCTATGCTTTTCTATTATATTCTAAAACGATTTTTGTTATTTACGTGTACATGATCCTTGAGAGTTTGGGAACCATTTTAATAACTCTTCTCCAATCTACTACCCACTATAGGTCTTCAAGTATTTGGTATACTTGTAGGTACTTAAACTAAAATTAGAAGGACAGGATCAATATTCGAAATGAAAATCTCACATAATTTTTAGATTCATTTTATTTTCAATAACATAAAAATGTTATGTTTTTTTTATCATTTTACACGTTTCGAAATAAATTTCAGTACCAACCTGATTGCTAAACTTGTTGACATAAAGTTCAAAATGTATAACTACATACTGTTCGGTAAACGCTTTATCTGCGGGTCATGGTTTGCATATCAACTTATTTATATACTTATCATCTTTCACTTATTTCCAAATGCCTCTTACATTTTGTACGAGCTCAAAATCTACCACAATCCACAGGTTTATCAAAGTCAACAAAAATATATACTGTAATCGACACAGCGGACCACTCCTACACATTTTTGTTTTAACTTTTAAAGTCTGATATGCTATACATTTTTTGTGATATTTCGCATTTCATTTGTATACAAACAAATTAATTTATCACTCCAAAATAGGTAATGAGTAAAAAAAGATACTATTTGGTCGAACAAAAATGGCTATAGCGGTCCACTGATGAAGTTTCCACTACAATAAATAGAACTAACTAATTGGAATTGAAGGTCCCTTAAAAGTATGTAATTAAATGGAAAAGCAGTGATCAATTAGACATTCTTATAAACACTTTGTATTTATTCTTTTGTCTCTTTAGAATTTATTGACATATTTTAAAAAACTGCCTTGCCCGTTGAGAAAGTAAAAATAAATATGTGTGAATTTGAAGTCAATGTTTTTATCTTATTTTTTTTCAGATTTACTCATTAAACAATAGATACAAAATTATTACTATTTCCACCACATAACTTTTTCTCGATACATGACGAGTGTGTATAATTGACCACAGCTTTGTATAACACTAATTTTATTGTTTTCGTAATAGTTGACTAACTCTAAAGGCGTTCATATTCATAGCAATGAAGTAACGATGCGCAATTCACCAATTTTTACACAAGTTAGTATAGTTTAGTGAAAGGGTCGACAGTTTTACATACAACTCTAAGTAAGAGATATTTATTAAACTGTTATTTATAAACCTTTAACAGTAATTATTAGCTCTGATAACTTTACAACACCTAAATGAATAGAGTAAATGACGAAAATTTTTGGGAACTTAATTCCATTTAGAGATTTCCATGGTCGTGCTCTAGCGCCGTTTGAAAATTATTGATTAAATCCATCGATCCATTATGTAGGTACTAATATATAAAGTCATGCACATGTTCTTTTTTATATTTATCTTGAATCTGGGTGGTATGTTTGGCACTTAAAAATGTTGTTAAAATATGACTGAATATTTGGTTGAAGTATTCATAGATTTTAGGCCGATAAACCAACTTTTTCATAGTGTATTTGTTGCCAATTCTGAAGTGACTTTCATAAAGTAGTACCTCATAAAAATCGATGTTAAAAAATTAAGTAACTTGTCCGTGACTTATTTATAAATGATTGGCGCTTAGAAAAATGATCTTAACCAAAACATTTGAAAACATGTGAAACAAGATCATGTCGGTTGATGCTCATCACAATTTTTTCTCTTACGAATTTACAATTATTTAAAATTACATAACAATTCTATAATTAATTATGCTGTGAGAAGACACAAGGTTTTATAATATATAATAATTCTAATAGAAAATTGTTTATTGCTTTTATGTCATTGTGTTGTTTGTGATAGGATAGAGACAAAGTAAATTAAGATGAGCATAGACATGAGTTATTTAACTAATAAGTATTTGAATATAAGTATTGGTTTTGTTTGCACTTAAGAACGAGTTGCGCTTGAGTAGTGAGACACAGTGGAAAAATATAAAAAATAAGCAAAATTTTAAGTATTTATTAAGTACAAAAATTCTGCTATGAAATAATTCTACTAAAATCATGTTGTAAATTTTTTAACTATGAAAATAAGAGAGAAGTAATTGACTAATTTAATTACTTTTGAAACAATTAGTTAAGTGATGTTTTGTGAAATAATTGTATTAAAATTTATGATTTTCTATCATAAAAGTAAAGTTGTGATATAAATAAAATTATTCTAAGGTTTTGGCGGCCTGTGTCCACATTCCAAGCGTCTTGGATCTTGTCATAGGATATTTTGTATTTACATGTAAAACCATGTGTAGATTTTTTTAATTTAGTAATACTATACTAAACTGGCCGTCATATAAGTATCTGCCATGTTCTCCTAAATATAACTAGGTAATATAATATTCTTAATAACTAAGTTCATATTTACAAATAATACAGTTCGTTACATTTAATATAGAAATTAAATATATTTCTATCATTCTTCGATTCACATAACGCAAAATAATTTAACAGAGTTCATTTTTGCACTCACATTTACAATATAGTTTTGTAACTAATTTGTTACCATTTATTTGTTGGTTTGAAACAACTCGTTTACAATATATCACCCAATAAGCGAGCACTATACTCACGGACTCTAAAATATCTTACTGTTTAAAAATGCAGAATATGCGAAAACTTCAAGGAATATACTGTTAATGGCAATTGAACATTATAGTTCGCTCGCATCCAATAGGAACTATAAGATTCATAATGCCTGTGCGTGGACGCAACTACGATATATGTACACGCGTCCACACTAGGTGCTCAAAACCAACTAGCACAAATAAAATAACACCACTGTATTTACAACTTATCCACACAAATCAAAACTCTAATTGATCAAAATCGAACGAGAAGTTGAAAGATTTGTGTTACAGTTTATGCTAGAGTTTAGAATTTCGGGAGCTCAGTGGCGCCACCGATGGCGGCGGTGCGAGGAACTATACATGCACAACACCGCGGTTGTATGGCCGGCGGGCGCACGCCTCCGCCTACACTTTACTTTACCTAAACGCTAAATTATTCCCCTGCATCGCTGTTTCAACAATCAATGCCAAAGTGCAGTGATCCTGAACAGTGCCGAACATGGCCCTATAGGTAGAGATTCTATCGCGGCCGTTCTATGAACATGTTGAAGCAGAATGTTCAGGATGACGACAAATGGAGAAGGAACTAATATCTAGTATCACAATATCGGGCCTCGCTGGCTCGAATGCGAGTTTTACCCAGACGTTCAGACCATCCGGTACAGAGCTTGCATCTTATAAAAGGTTTGGTTGTCTGCTGGCTGGAAACACGCAAAGCGTTCCTAATCTAAATAAACTACATTCACAAGATGCAAGTACTTCTACCTTATCGCAACTGAGGAACTCGAAGCCGAAGCTTTATATGTGTTACGACTGGTCTCTCTTGAGGTTCACTCGAAGAGGGCTAGGAGGTCGTCTGACGATGGTGCGCGAGGTGGATGCGATCCAGCCGATGAGGACGAAGACGGTGGAGTTGCTAATAATTCCCCTAATGCAGGAGTATCCAAATACGACAGCAACTCCATTGGGTCTACCGTCGTCTCCGGCAAAAGCTGAAATCAAAAACACATTCATTGGTCCAAAATACGAACGTAAAGACAATAGGTTACGCACAGCGGTGACGATGTCATTGACTTGGAAACAAACAATTGAAACGCCGAGTAGTGAGATGAAGTATATTCGAGAACTGAGTCAGTTAAACCTGAATACAATAGGTTCACGTAATTGATCTCAGATGTATAGTGTTATTTCATGGCTTTCCAAGTGAATCTTCTATTTGCAAAATTATTATTTATCTACTAAAAACATTAGAGGTATGATCATTATCATAATAATTATCGTTAATTATGTATGATGTATGGTTTTGAACGACATTTTAAGATATAAAGTCTTAAGTCAGACACTATTACTGGCGGCACGCACCAATCGATTGACAATTTGACAATCGTGACCAGTAAGTACTGACTGAAATGTCCCATTCTTCTTTTAAATCAGTAAACTTGGGTCTGTATGAGCTGTGAAATAAGAATTAAGTCACAGGTATTTGGCGACTCAGAAAGCAGGTTTATTCAGGTTACCTTTTTGGCCACTAAACTGACAAAACCTATAGAAAATAGTAGAAGTATAAACAGAAATAACACTTTTCAAACTTACGTTGAGATTGTCACCGCCCTCTCCGTCGATGACGGCCGCTGGATCGAAGTTGAGATCCCCAGGGATGTCGACGTCAGTCAAGGAGTGGTGGCCGACGGATGGTGGTCCGGGAGTGTGACTGGATCCCGGCGTGGCTCCACCTCCTCCCGGCGTATGAGCCGACCCTGGCGTGTGCGGCGTGTGGGGAGTGTGAGGCATCTGATGGAAGAACAAAGATGGTTTAGAGTCATTATCATCATCCAGTCACTTATAATAAATTTACTTGATTAAAATAGTAGTGATAATTTCTTAAAGTTATAATAACTAACAACAAACAAGTTGAAATTATTTCGATTGTACACACCTGTTCGTTAATTTTCTCCATCGCGTTGAGCGGATCCAACGAATTGACACTGTCATTGAGATGCGACAAAGGACCATTGCCAGCAAACTCATTACTTCCCGGCCCATTATTCATGCCAAACTCATAGTTCTGGTTCTGACTCGATGCTGGGTTTCTGTTCTGGCTGCTAGAGTTGTACTGGCTGATCATTGATCCGCTTGCAATGGTGTTCATGTCAGGAGGCAGGTAAGGTGATAATGCTTGGTTCATATCCCAGTTGTTCATCGTTGGCATGTTCATTGAACCCGGTGATACTGCCTTGCCTCTCTTGTTAGTGTTATCATTACTGTCTTCTTGTTCCTGCTGGAAGGTTTAAGAAAATTTAGGTTGGCTAATATTTTTGGAGCGAGTAATTCAATAATGAGCATAACAGATGTGAATATTTACCTTGATGCCTTGATTATTAGAGCTCTTAGCTGCCTTCCAATTCGCTCCATTGTCAATGGTGACTTCATCGACATCTGAGCTGTTCAATGTATTCAGGATACCCCACATGTATTGGTCCACTTCTAGGCCCTCTAGCTGCGCTGGTTTACTGTAATAAAAAAGTAGCTCATTTGAATATAGACAAAGGAGTATTGAACGCTTGTTAAGAAACAGGAAAACTGCATAAATATAACCTTTGTCCACAAGGCTGTATGAGTACTTACTTGCAGACCGGACATCTCCACGAGCCTCGTTCACAGTTCAGTTGTAAATACGATTCTAAATCAAAGCATTGTATGTGTTTGCACTCATGTCCACGTGCTGGTAATGTGATTTTCTTGAAGGTGATTGGACATTTTAATGATACTTTTAGCGCTGTTTGTTCAATGCTGTCTCTGTCTGAAGAGTTGTTGGAACCATTGTTGGTATTTCCCGACGTTTGGTTGAAATTCATTTTGATTTTAGCGATGCAATGATCGGCGGTCAAAAGTCTCTTCCTTAGTAAACCTTGAAGGACGCTTCGCACGCTTGGTCGGTGGACTAATTGTAATACGAATAGATGTGACTGAAAGGTAAATATAAAACACATGAAACACCTTAAAATAAAATTTTACATCTCCATGATCCGATTTATGCATTTAATTATTTATTAAGATATGTTTTTAGATTTTTTTTATATACTTACGCAGCAGCAGGCAGAGACTGTGATCTGTATCGTGTTTCTGCCCGGTTGGCAAACTTCTTTCAGGTACAAAGGTTTGTGTGATGTTTTGTTCTCGCCTCTATCTATGACTAACGGGGTGGCGTTGACTGAAACCTGGACACTTGCTGGCCAGTTGGTGTTCATTTGTCGGTCCTCGTGGTGGAAGCATTTTAGTTGTAACTCAAGATCCGACCTGAAAATTTATGATTTGTAAATAAAAGTGCTGCAGGTGCCTCGTAAGTTTGAACGGGAATTCATGCGTGATAAGGAATTTATTAAAAGGGTTTAAATAAAAGGGTGCAATATTTACCTCCATATTAACGTTGAGTGGACCGTGGGTTTTAATTGGAATACATGATTGCTAACTGCTAAATTATGTTCTAATCTAAATGGTGGTAGTATAATACCATCTCTTACAGGGAATGTTAACCGGAGCTCGTCATCTAAAAAGAAAAAAAACACATGTTAGAGGCAATGTGAGTAAAAAACTAGCAATCGAACAACGGAGTCACAGTAAATAATTCTTACTTTGCATGCCCATCGGTGGTTTGAGCTCGTTAAAGTGGGGTTTGACGTCTGCATTAGGACTAATATACGGTGGCATACTGCTGGCAGGCGTGAGAGGTGGCGTTGGGTTCCCAGGGACAGGACTATGCTGGTAGTTCATGTTGCTTCTCATAGCGACTTCCTGCGCAAATTGCTGACTATATTGCGCCCCATATTGAGACTGCTGGGATTGATGCTGAGGGAACTGATTGGGAACTCCACCGTTGAAATACTGTCCCTGATTGGAGTAGGGTGGCGTCGATTGCCGCATCGTCCCTCTCATTGCAGGAGCAAAGTTCCCGCTTGGTCCTAACGGTTGCTGCGGAGGATATTGCCCTTGAAAACCCGGCCGTCCACCATAACCTGCTGGGTATTGCGCGGGGCCAAATCCAGGCTGACCACCCATGTACTGCTTTCGCTGGTTCATAAGCATCGTTCCAGACGGATACGGCGTATGTCGCCTTTGGTATCCTGGGCCCATTTTCCCGGAGCCGCCCATCTGACCGGGGCCCATTTGCGACTGCATCATGTTGGCGTGCATGCCCATATTGGCCATTTGCGCCATGGGATTCATGCCGTTCATGCCTGCGTTTCCCATCTGGCTCATGCCAGTCATGCCGTTCATGCCGCCGTTGCCACCCATGCCCATGCCAGCCATGGCGGGGTTGTGGCTGCGTTGCTGACCATAGCCGTTTATCGCGTTGTATTGGGGGTTTCCCATCGTCATGTTGTTTTGCATCTGTAATTAAATGAGAACAACTTGATTAGCTTTGACATTCATTAAAATTTAAGAAATAAGTCTTCTAGTGTCGTGACTGTTTGACGATGCATTGGGTAATGCATTGGACTCCCTGGTGGTTTTGATATTATATTATAGGAAGGGATCGGGATATATAGGTACAGTTCCGGTGACCACTGCGAACCGAGAAAGATCTATTGTTGAGTAAGCCCTTACTTAAAAGCCTCCTTTACACCAAAATCTTTAAAGCCCGGGCGTTCTGCATGCCAATTTTAGTTCCTCGGCGCCCTGATTCTCATATTGATAAAGGCGTCGCATTCACATAGGATGTGAAGCGAAGTGTCCACATTCTGGTGGTTACCTGCGAGAATGGCTGCGAGTCCTGCATCGCGGCCGTGGTGGCCGCGGCGACCATGGCGGCGGTGGCGCCGAACTGCGCACCCTCGCCGCCGCCGCTCATCGCGCCCGGACCGCCGGCGCACCCATAGCCGCTGTAACAAACACACCAGTCAATAGGGAATATGCATAAAAATATATTGATTTTTTCATAGTTCGTTTGAAAGTATACAAAAATAGAATACTGGCAGTCAACACAGAATTGAAATTAATCAAAAAACAAACTAGATACAACATGATTAAACAAATATATCTGTACCTCTTACAAAAACATTTTTTTCTATGGTGGCCCGCGTGTCATATGATATCACATTACACATCGGACCTCTCTGTCTAACCATTAACTTTGAAGCCTATAACTTTGTTTCTGAGCGAAAAAATATTTTTTATGTTAATAAAAAAATGTGCTATGTGCAATTTCCCTATTAAAGCTTTTAAATCTGTCAGGTGGAAAAGAAGCAGATTGAAACTTGGCTTAATGCAGAGTCTATTTGGTATAAGTACATTTCTGCGTTTAGAACACAATTGGAAGGTTTATAAGTACTGCAACGGCACTATAGTTAGCACTCTTTTTTTGGACAAAGTATAAAATAGCTTTTATTACAGGATAAATAATTTGCAGCAAATTATGTGACATATTTACCATCGGAAACTGCTTTAAAGGTACGAGTAGTTTTTATTAAAATAATATTTGAAGGCTTTTGTTTTTCTTGTACTAGGCTTTACGAGTTGTAGTCGTATTATTTATTTTGATAAGAAAAACTGTAACCATGTGATCTACACACTGAAATATATTTTCAGAAATTTGTCTTCGGCAATCGGGTATAGAAACTTTTGTAACATAATGAGTGAGAAATATGGTAGAGGAAGTCTGAGACATTTCCGTGTGATTATTATACAGAGATTCTTTAATCCGTCTCGCCGGCGGCCAAAGGCCTCTCTTCCGTTATTCCACACCTCATGACCCTGAGTTACCTCCAACAAATTCTCGCATGTGTTTACAATTTACATTCGTTCTGCCATCTTAGATTTAGGCAACTTGATTTAGACCTACTTTTTTGTGAATAATCAAACTCATACAGATCTACGGGAATGCAAATAAAATTTGACGTGTGAGTTGAGTACTAAATGTGAAATCAGGCTACACAGTTAATTTTATTTCACTTACGATACAGCGTTTCTATTCTATTGCAAGCATCGGCCTTGCAGAGCCGAACATTCCACACGTTAACGCTTCGATTATTAATAAACTCAGACTCAATATTCAACCCAAATTCTATCGACGCAAGATCTTTTTTTAATACAGACAGAGATTTTATTATTTTACTAACAATGAGAAAAAAAATCAATACGGACGGACGTGTAGTGACGCGGTTGTTACCCCTGTGTTTCTCTCGGGATGTGTTTGATTTTTTGTATGACGCCGGAGTGGGAGAACGATTCATGTGAACTGCTTTTAGGGCGAATTCCCGAGCCTTCCCTGAGCCCTTCCTAATAATTCCCATTCGACAAATGCACGACAAACAGCGCGCGGGCTGCCTATTGTTACATCGCGTCTGTAGTTGTGCACAGTATTGCCTTTTGTGTTGTTATTATAAAATTATTCTAATGACTACATGCTTGCACACACACATACAACGCGTAAATTCTGTTCTGTAAACAGTAGCTTGTCTCAATGACAACGCTTTAAATCTGCTTGGGATTCCACCTGTTAAAATCATCGCTTGTTACTTTTCATTAAGAGGTTAACGTGTCAGCACGAACGGTTGCGTGGATAATAGATGGTCATTTGTTAGTTTTCCACAACTCCTACTTAAGTATTCTCGTAAATAGCTTAACAGATACTTAGTAGCGTCGACAATCAATAAACACAAGTCAACAGCGCTCAACTCGTCGCGTCTATTCATCGACGGTGCAGATGATTTACAAGGGTCCTTAGGTAAACTCGGCCCGACCTGCGCTTCTTTTTATAGTTTTGTCTGAACCTTTTTTCTTTTTGCCGACCAAGATGTGAAGCCGACAAAAAATCTGTGTGTTCTGTATCCTGCTGCACTTTTTGTAAAAGTGGTACCACATCCGAATAATCACTTACGCCCTGTTCAAAATATTTGGGATCTTGAATGCGAGCGGTCGTCGTAGGCATTTCTTTTGAGATAATTCTCGGAATGAACCTTTTTTTGGGTTTGGCAAGAGCATTCATGTACAGACAAAACGTCTGCATGTAAGGCACAATTATTGTGAGAGGCAATCGACTTTAGTTTTGAATACCAAATCGGTTACGTGATCTAAGCCATGCTCATCTGAATCTGTTCTTGTCTGTTCCCGACGCCTAAATAAATCAATTTGAATGAGTATGTCGCTATTTTGAGAAGCTGGAAGGTGTTTGGCATAGTATTGAGAGATGCGAGTTACGCGTAGGTATTTTGATACATAGGCTGCAGATAATTTTAGATTGGTGCGCAGACGTGTTGGATTCCTAGTTAATTGGCAGAGGAGATAATTGTGTATTAAATCAATCCACCAAGAAGTATTTCAATTATGTAACTTTACCATAACAACCATTTGTGTAACTTTACAGAAACTTATAA
Source organism: Carpatolechia fugitivella (assembly GCA_951230895.1). NCBI lineage: Eukaryota > Metazoa > Arthropoda > Insecta > Lepidoptera > Gelechiidae > Carpatolechia > Carpatolechia fugitivella. Next base: position 16,629,458 of record OX579648.1, on the reverse strand, counting down.
GCAAAGAAAGGTTTCGCACGAAACGTAAACGTGACGAAAATGAGATTCCAAGATTAAGGTTATCATTTTGCTTTTCCACTGTCAAATTCATTGATAGTGATGGTTCCATAAAAAATGTTTTGCATCAATATTTTTAATTAATTCAAATCTTGCCAATCCAAAGTATGCACTTATGAAATTCAACATCACAACTTGTTGTGCGTAAAAATTTAATGACAGTCCTAGATTTTCTCTGATTAATTAGTTCATTAGTTTAACACGGGGCATAGGTGGAGTGTTAAATAAGGCATTAATTGTGAGTCTCGTATAGATTACTATCGGCAGCGTGAAGCCGCTGTGTTCGGCGTCCCCTCGTCGACAGTTGGTCACCCCCATTTAAATGCCACTTCACATTGTGGCTTGCGCGCACATTGCTGACATATAATAGCATTAACGTTTTGGTATATTGATTTGATATGTTTGTTGTAGCATTTTGTAGTTACATGCTTTATCAATCATGTTCTGTTCTTTTTTCATTGAAAATTCATCTTTTGTATCTGTCTTTTTTTCTGCACTATTTCTTACTTTTTTATTTCCCAATATCTAATTACCAAATTAAATATTGGGAGTCTTTTGTAAGTTACAATTTATTTTTGTCTGAAGAATGCATCCTTGTTTGGACTAAGATGCAATGATTAATTATATATTCCGATTTCTATCTCATTCTCGTCAATTGACAGCGGGGAGAGGATGAATCATGCTTGAAGGAGCGGATTCCGGGGGTTACAAATGGAGGCGAGCTCGGGTAAATACGGCACAATGCGGAGGGTCGCATCGCCCGCTTAGGGTAAGTGGGCCCGGTCACGTCAATATGCGCCTTTATTACGACGCTCCCGATAATAATTCATTTGTCTGCCATGATACTGAAACCAGCATGTTTAACTAACGCGTTAAAGATAAAGATATTTTATTTGCGATAGATAGCCATGATTCTTTAAATAACATAACGTTGTGTCTGTTTCTAAACAGCACTGTTAGGTTTGAATTGATTGTTGGCTGTTGAGGTTAGTAATGAATTCTTTATTTCTATTCGATATTTGTCCTTGGCAATCAATCAATGTGGTTGCATTTTTGATAGGGTTTACATAATAGAACCTAGTGAAGATAGCGTTAAATAAATCACATAAAATCAATGCTTAGTAATTCTAAGTAGCTGTTTTTTTATATCAGTATGAGCACGTGGTGCAATGCATGTAGTGCCAGTGTATCCGCCCCCAGGCTCGGCGTGGTAACTGACGTTTTTTCCCACGATCGCTCCCAAGCGCTACAAATCTGTTATTTTATTAACCATTATGTTACATTAGTTGTTTTTAAGCGCTACAAGTTTGTTTTTGTGATCTTTTTCATGTTTATCTTTGTGATTAAGATGTCGTTTATTTATTTTTTTACAATGTTTGTTTCTTGACGATTTATTGCCTTAAAAGTCCTACGATGTGCGTTGGTCACTTCCTGACGTTCATGGCCATTATGTTTTGGCCTTTTGTTTCTTCAAAAATTATTATGCGGTCGGCTTGTTTAAAATTTGTATCAATTTAGTTAGCAACTGGTGTTCGTTAATTTTCCCTACTACCCTTAAGTGAAGTAGACTTCCTGTGTCGAGTTCACACAATCTCGCTGCCGGTCCCCGTTTTATTATTATTTACTTATTGGTTTTGTATAGGGCAGGCGCAGCCATCAACAATATGTCGTTTGTAAAGGTGACTACAAAACAAAGCCGTTGAGCGCCTCAACTTAGCACCTGCCTGGCATTTTTTATTAATAATATTACAGTTCGTAATGATTATCGGAAGTTTTTTGGTATCGATTTTCTAGCACATGCCGAGCTGGTTTCGAAATGTTCGAGATGAGTAAAACTATTCGATGCGCTCGGTTATGTGGCTAGTTTAATGTTTTGTTTGTTTGTGTTTATTGTAAGCGCTAAAGTGCAGTCACCGCATGCATTCCCGTCGTGGGCTGGTGTGAGTGAGCGCCGCTGTGTGCGTGCGCGCGCCTGTGTGAGTGCGCTGCGACTGTGTGGGTGCTTGGTGCCCTGAAGCGTTTGTGCGTGTGAATGGAAGAGCACATTTCATTTCATTATAATTGCAGCGATGCGCGGTCGACAATGTCACACTTTTAACTCACCCTTCCTTTATATGGGTATACTTTAAATAAACGTCTCACATTTCGTACTTATTTGGATTATTACATTAGAAAATTTTAACCAAGGCCGATATGGGTTGAGAGTCAATTTGCTAAACAAATTGGTTTTTAAGTAGCGAGCAACGAGTATGGTCGTAGGTATTTGTGTAGAAGGTAAATTTTTGATTTTATTGCTTGTTAACTACGATAAGGTGGCACAGGTAAGCGAGTCACGTTTAGCGTTTTGTTGTAATATAAACAAACTTGTTCCGGATAAGATAACACGGTAAGGTTTAGTGCCGAAGTATGTGCCTACGTAGAGCGTTTTCGTAACTGATAATAGAAATGAAGCGCATTTTTACTCGTGTACCTACCGTGTTAGTTTTAATTGTTTTGTTCAACTATTTTAGCTTTACTTTTCTTAACTTATTGCCAATTATAAATTGCTCTAAAGTCGATGTATGCGTAATCGAGTTTATTTTTTTTAGTGGCTCAATTCAAGATACCCATCAAAAAATTTCACTGGACAGGTTCACTAATAATTTCAGAGATTAATCTCTTAAGCGTATTTAGGATTTATGTCTTAAATAAATACATTTATTTAGATATTCTTATACTTCCATCGCCGAATTAAATAATCTACATAAATGACCTTATCGCATATTTTGCAATTATGATGGGCTTTATTTTTAAATACCACTCTTAGATCTATGCACAATTTTTACTCACCTAGGGGTGTTGTATCGGTATCCAATGGTCCCTTGCAGAGGGTGGTGCTTACTGCCTTCGGGAGCGTTCGCTCCCGAGAAATAATAGTGAGATTCAGCGTAGCCAGCTCCTCCAGAGTTCGCCGTCCTGTCGCCCCGTTTCACCCCCTGCAAAATGACGTACTTAGTAGCTTCACAAATTTTTGCCATTTTAGGTCATCGTCCGATTTGACATTGCAACCGGAAAATTTCAAATTTTCTCCAATGCCTTACTCGTGTCCGTACGAGTACTTCGTTCTTATCGTTCGCCGCGCGTGAATTTCGCTTCAGCCGTGGCTTTCGTTGCGATCGTCAACAATCAACGCGACGAAGCGCTCATCGTAACTCGCAGTCGAAACACCTTCATATTGGCTATAAAATAATCAAACAATTTTTCATTGTTTTCTTTCACATCACTTTACTTTGATGTTTGTTTTTTCTTTCTTTTAAATTTGCTTTTCTTAGTTTATCTTTTTAGTACCATTTGTGTTTTGTTTCTTTCATGATCACTTCATAACTAGCTTTTTCAAAACAACTAAGTAATTAAATATTTCCTTCGATTAAATCACAGTTTTTTTTTATTTCACGATTTTTTTCACTACGATGAACGCTTCGTGTAAATTCCGTCACTCTATCCAATCAGCTGAGGCAAAATCCAACGTGTGCGATTAATACGACAGGTGGTGCTCTAGTTGAACAATTTCGACTGGTTTATCATCCTAAATATCATTAAAAAATGTAGTCTTCGTTTTTGATTTTTTTTAATATTTTTTTCAAAACTTGTCGAAACTGATACAACAAACAAACAAACAAAAAATAAATCACTTTTAATTACTTTGTTATATCACTGCAACGACGATAAAGATCCTCGCAAAATTCACTGTTTATTTTTTTCTAATCCAACAATTCTTGTCACTTTGGTGCAATCCTGAATTTCTGTCACTGCACTGTTTATATCTTGAAAAAATCCAAAATTTCACTTAGCACAATCCATGAAAAAATCCAAAATCCAGGGTGAGATCTGTAATTGTCACTGTACTCCAATCATACGAATTATCCTTCACTCATAAAGTCCAACTTTGAAATCACCGAAACATCATAGACGTGCAGCACGATCGTCGTTCGCGACGTCACTGACAGCGAACAACCGTACGTTCGACCGTCAAAGGTAACACTGGCTCGCGGCGAGCCGGCGACGGTGAGAGGTTGCGCGGGGCGCTCCCACCCGCGCGACGTTGCCAGCTCGCGCGATAAGTGGCGCGCCCCGTCCCCCTCTGTCGTCGGTCGTCGTCTCGACACTCGCAATCGGCCGCTCTCGGCGCCACTGTCGCTATATCGGCGCTCTGCCCCGCCCCGCACACACCACGTTTTCACGTAACGGTCCTCAATCGAGCGCGATACAGCAGGCTGGTTACTTGTGTCGATGCGATTAGTATAATAAGCGAAGTAGATCATCCGATGGCCGTCGATGAGAATGTATATGTAGACGTAAATAAGTCTGATGACGGAATGATCCGAAATAGCTTTGTTCATTTCTCAGGTAGAGGATGTATGGAGAGTTTTTGCGCAGCGGCGCGGTCGGGTAGCGTCTGCGTTGGGGCATAATAATTAGCGACGATAAACAATGGGAATGTCGTCCTCTGGCCGCTACCTGCGCATGACGCAGGAGGACGAGTGACTCGTCCTGTCCCGCCGCGTCCTTGCCTTCGCGGCACCAGATCCGCGTCCATTGCTCGTCAAAACATTATCGTTGATTGATTTATAAACTTCTGCGATGTTATGTCTGCGGTATTTGGACTAAATGCAACAATTTGCATGTTAATCTGTCTGCTCTTATAAAATCCTTGCCGCACCTTAAGGTTACCATTTAGGTCATTAATGTTATTTCATTTTTTGATTAATTGATTAATTGCTTCTTTAATCGGTACAATTGTCAACAGCTAAACCTGAGACACTTTCGATGTTATCTGTCTCAATCAAAATATTATTAGCGTGTAAATCCGGTTTAAATTTGTTGTAATATTGTCAACTAGCTCATGATCAGCAATTGACACTATCTCGATAGTATTGATTTTTCGGTTGATAACTTTATCAGTATTACTGGTTACGCACTTGTTCGGGTAATATTAATATTTATTTACGTTAACCTGGTGTAAATTTTCTTCTTCACTTGAATTCGCAATTAATTTATTTTTGTAAAATTTTGCTTTTGCACTAATTAGTATTTACCTTTCTAGTTGAGTAAAATTTCACTGACACCACATTGATAGTGAAAAGTAATGAAGTATTGACTGGCTAGCAGAAAGTACCCGTGCTTAGTACGCAGTGTTGCCATGTCTTGTTACTGATAAACTGATAATTGTTTAGGTCGCACTGAAAGATAAAAAGTGAATACATACAGTTGTAATAATTTAAGGAAAATATTATATTCCTTTCCTTCAACATCAACAATTGCATTTTTATTTATTTTACATTATAATTAATTTTACAAAACAAAACATTCTTTAAGTCTAAAAGTGTAATCAGATAGGTACTAAAATATACCAAATACGAGTAAATGAAATCAAATAGGAATATTCCATAACCAAACAAACCATTGAAACTTCAACTTTTAAACGTTTGATTATCCACGGTGACAATACTGCGCGAGCACATTTTTCGTCCGCACTAGCGCACGCGCGGGAAAGTCGGGAAAGCGGTGCGGCGCCGTCCGCGTTCCGACGCGCGAGCACTCGCCTGCCCTCTAATTCATAAAAATTGAAAACTGGACGGACGAGGTCTCGATAGAAAGCTCTAGATCTATCTGTACCTGTTTTGACGAAAATTGTTAATCAAATAAAAAGAGACGGTAGAAAGAGTTAATATATTTTATATGGTGGTTAGTACAGGCATGAGAAGATAAACCCGCTACTAGTCACAGTGAGCGGGTTAAATTGGAAAGATCTGGCTGCGGGCGGCAATTATATATTATATTTTAATGTTTACCTAAAAACTGACATAGTACCTAAATGTATAAAAATAAAGTTAATTAATTAAATTATTAACAGTGATTTCCGAAAAATGACTCTTACGACATTTGATATGGCGACCGTCGATATAATTTATCAAAATGATGAAAAAGTATTAAGATTCTGGACTACTGAAAAACATTACTTACATACGGTAAATTTTGTTAGTTAATGGTGGCTTATAATTTTGCTAATAACATAGTAAATTTGATTTGGAATTAACGATTATTTTTATATGCCGCCAATGGCTTTACCGAAAACCTTGTAATCTGGATAGTTCATGCATAGATTAAAGAGTAATTCTTGAGAGTTTAGGTAACTTATTTAAACTGGTACTACAATTAGGTATTCATTTAGTTCACCAAATATCGATTATAACGTGTTCAGTATCTCTTCCTGCGCTAAAATCTTATCTGTGGAGATAACGCGTGACGCGGGTAGATAGCGATGTTTGCATTTCAGCACGTTTACGACGATTTTCTTACAACTGAATTACCTTCTGTGGTAGGCAATAATTAATTGTTTTGTATAAAAGTATTAACTTATCTGTAGTTATTAGATTACATTCCACGAATATTTGACGGCCCCATAGTCTAGTTGGTAGTACGCCTGCCTACGAAGCACAGGGTCACGGATTCGAATCCCGCAAACGTTTGTGTGATGAGCATTTGAGTTAGCCATGTGTCTGGATGTTGTTTATCTATATATTTATATATGTATTTATCTATTTAAGGAATGTATACCAGATGTCTGATGCCAGAGTTTGGGATCAGATGGCCGTGAGTTTAGATGTCCCCACATATTTATTTATATTTTGTGAAGCCACTAGCCTTCAACAATAGCTCGTCATCAAAGACGAAAACCGAGAATTAAAAACACCGTTGACAAGAGCTATAAATCACGGGTAGTGTGCTTATTTTACGACAGCAGAATATAAAACTTTGTACAATTCGGCGCCTTGATCACTTTAGTATATAAATTATGAACTAGCGCTCTGCTGCAACTCTGCTCCCCGCTTTTTTTTAAGTGAAACATATAAACCTAGAATGTATGTATTGTGCTGAAACGATCGACATCAAAATCAAAGTGATTTGTTGAAATTTAGTTAGTGGAAACCGTTTTCTCCCGAAATTGGAAATTCATCAAGAAAAGTACGTATTGTCAGTCGCGAGCTGCAACGCTCTCTATCGCACGATTGCCCGGGGGCATGAGCGCACAAGCGATAGCAAATGTTTTCCGAAATACCTATTTCGTTAGGATCGCGAAGCTATTCTTCCCCAATGATTTCTTCTCTCTTAAGTTAGACCTCCAACAATTACAGCTGTGAAAATCATATTCAATTCCGTGCAGTAGCTTTTGCGTGATGCGCGAACAAACATACAGGCAGACAGTTAAACAATCTGTAAATAATTATTTTTTTTCTATTTCAAAACCCCTTATATATTTTTTTCTAAATATCTTCATGTACAGACATCGGGCATTTTTTTTATAGTCCAAATAAAAACACTTCGTCCAGCGCGTCCCCGCCAGACATGGTACCCAGGATACTGGCAGCATTTCCCCTCTGAATGGCTGGACTGATTCTTTTTATAGGGTATTGATTTTTTTATATGTATAGATAAAATTATTATTTTTATTGCAGGTGTATGTGGCTGTAAGCCCTGATTTGACGTTGCAGTCTGCGGTCGCAGGTCTAACTTCTTTCAACTGCCAAAAAGGTAAAACAAAAAACAATTTGTGAAAACAAAGATAGAAAATAACGGTTGAAACAAAATTGACAATATTGTAAAAAAAAATCATGTCCTTCGCTTCAAAATCAATGATTCATAGAATGTTATAGCTGGCATGTCCGTCCACGCTACGTCATACAACATGACCTCGCCTAAAGAAACAGTAATAGTCTAGTGCATTTCATGAAAAATATCGACCTTTCTGAAAATCTTTAAAGTTTTTTACTTGGACATCAATGTACTTAACTTTTGTAATGTACGTATCTCCATCAACATCAACGGCCCGTTACAGTCTACTGCTGGACTATTCGCCTCCTCCACTTATTTGCAGGCGGGTTGGAGATCGCAGATTAAAAGGTTACTGTATCAGAGAGAGTGCCGTTCCCTGTTCAATGTGTAGTCCCTAAGTCGCCTCTTACGACACCCACGGGAAGAGTTCTAGGTTATAGGTTTGTGACAAATGTATTCTACTCTGCCGTCACCACACGCTACGTATCTGTGTTAATATTATTATTTATAAACTTTGAAAAAAATTTTAGTTATTGAAATTTTTCGCCGCCATGTTGTATTAATGTCTATTTTACATGTGTTATTATTGTCTTGTGGTTTTGCAACGCTGCGCGAGCGCACCCCGTAAAAGGCAGATGTAGCCGTACATGCATATATCTATTTCTAGATACTTCTGTTGTTTTATTTAAATAGTCAGTTACTACTATGTTAATCTGAGCCCAATAGCAATCTAGCTTAGTTGAAAAACATCACTTTTCGCCATCATAAGACGAGATTTTTGTAAAACTAAATCAAGGATTTCAAATAATAGAAACTTTTTTGTGGCTTTGTTTGACTTCACTTGATGGAAATTATCGACTAGGTCGAAAAAGATGTTATGTTTTTCCTTGAAAACACCAATTTTGTATGACTCCGGAGGGCTACGTTTTACAGCGGGAAAAATATATGGGGATATATTTTTTACGAGGGGAAAAAAACTGAGTGTACAGGGTAATCATTGGCTGACAGTTATTTATAAACTACAGAAATATTTGGTTCTATTTTTAGTACTTCTCCTTATCATACTTGGTTATAAAAAATGATGTTATCTTATTTAGAATGTGCAACCGCAAAAGTTATCGATTGACCACAACATAAAAAAACAAGAGGTTGATAATGCTTTGTTTGCATCACGTTCAATTGTTATCAGCTCATGCACGTCCCCACCGAGGGGCTCGATCGACTGGCTCAGTGTGGGTTGGTCGACTTCACATGACCTTTAAATTTCTACGCAAGTGTGTGCAGATTTAATCACAATATTTTCTTTCTAAGATCATCAAAGAAACGTAAACGCATTGGTGGGGATCGAACCTGCTACTTCCGGATGGGAAGCCAGGTGACTACTCCTTTTGAGAAGGGCGCCAATCACTTGGTCACTCGCCATAAATACTGCTTATCTACTATGTTACAAGGAAAAATATTGATAAAATGTCAAACCGATGCATGCAATGCAGTATGCTCCTATTTAGATGCCACAGTATTTAGATGAAAGTTATAGTATAGCTTGCCTGAGTAGAGTTCAGGTTCGATTCCCGACAGGACAGATTTAGGTATGTTTAGGTATATTTTTAAGTTACGGTCGGTAATATTTAAAAATGATTTCGGGGGTAAAAGTTAATTTTGACGATTTGAGTCAGGCAAATAATCCAAATGATTTATACGTCTGGAAATGACATTCTTAAGCAGTTGCAACTGTTAGAGCGTAAGTGGCACATAACGCGATGTGGCAAGTGCGCATGTAACCGTCGTATGCTCACGCGCACCCTTACGCACATTCCACACTTGCGGGAGTTGTATGTATGTACTATTTTTGGACAATGAAATCGAAATTGCAATGTTATGTTGTGTCCGGTAGTTGAAAGTCACAGTCATTAAGCTAATTATTAGTACTCGGCGAATCTGATGAGGGGTATACGTAGTTGTTTACAAACCATGAAATAAAAAAATAATGAAATCCCAACGACGACGCACAAAAATATTTGCAAAATGTAAATTAATATCCATTTGTTTAATATTATTTTTAACGGTGGACAAAAACAGATGATAGTAGGTATATAAAATTTTTCAATCAAGTCGCAGAAGAGAAAACTCTACCTATAATCCAGCTGTATAAACAAAACTATACGCTTAAAGACATCCAATAATCACTGCTTAGCAAAAAATCATAATATATATGAACATCGATGCATCTGAAACTCGTCTGAACTCATCGTTTGGTGTAAAAGGTCCCCTATGCGTACGCGCAAACCAGTTTGGCGTCGCTGCGAAACGTGTCCCCTCGCGTGCCGATTCCGAGGTGCATTTCAATTATTTTAGCCTTTAGACATCGCTTGTTAACATCCAACTGATTTTATATAAAAAAAAAATATATGCATATCCTAGGTGAAAACAAATATTTTTACTTTATCCTCAATCTCTACAATAGTCCAGAAAATATATTAGGTATATTGATCAATATTTTGATATTTTTTTCTCTATGGAACATATTATTATCAACGATAAACAAAAAAGCCCATTAGGTTTTTTTTTTATTGATATTGGACAGTACTTTTTTTAGTATTTTGGAGTAATTTATGTATGATCGCAATGATTTAAAAATTACAATAAGCTATGTCTTATAACGAAACCGAAATTAAAAAATCCTATTTTCCCGTTAAATATTTATCTCAATTTTATATAGGTTCACTTTTTAAAACAATAAACTATGTCTTATCACGAAACGAACGTTAAAAAATCCTATTTTCCCGGTAAATATTTATCTCAACCTAATATAGATTCACTTTTTAAAACAATAAGCTATGTCTTATCACGAAACTAACATTAAAAAAAATCCTATTTTCCCGTTAAATATTTATCTCAATTTTATATAGGTTCAATTTTTAAAACAATAAGCTATGTCTTATCACGAAACGAACATTAAAAAATCCAATTTTCCCGTTAAATATTTATCTCAATTTTATATAGGTTCAATTTTTAAAACAATAAGCTATGTCTTATCACGAAACGAACATTAAAAAATCAAATTTTCCCGTTAAATATTTATCTCAATTTTATATTGGTTCACTTTTTAAAACAATAAGCTATGTCTTATCACGAAACGAACATTAAAAAATCCTATTTTCCCGTTAAATATGTATCTCTATTTTTAAAACAATACTATATAAACTTTGCGATGTATCGTCTGCACGCCTTTAAAATTATGCCAACAAGTTGTTATGAACAGATAAAGTAGGCAAAGGTGTCTTTTTGTACGGCGAATAACGAGTCGCATTCTTTGCTTAATGCTATCCAAAATCAATCGTAATGCGCTAAATATAGGGTGTTAAATAATAAAATTATTGAGTTTTGAATAGTTTTAAATTGTCACAGAATAAATAATAGTACAGGTCCCGGCGATATTCTTTTATAAATTAATAAAAAGCTATTATGTATAAGAATCCAAAGCAATGAAAATATCTTGTAATTTTTGTAAATAGTTCAGTTTTGGTGTCATAAATAATATGATGAAAAATTACATAATTCAAAATGAGATTCTACGGAATCATTAATTTTTCAATGTATAAACTAGCAAATTTTACCAAGAACGAAAGTAGTTTGTCCATACTTCGAATAATCAAACACTTTGTATATCTTATACCCTTTGCTTGCATTTCATAAAATATAAAAATCTGTGGCGTGAGAAAATAATTGCGTGATTGAAGTAATTAATTAAATTAAATTAGGAATTTGATATTAATCTCTCTTGAACTTTGATTACTTACAGTTGTTTCTGTGTCACAAAAATACGTAAGCATTAAAATTTCTGTTACTGACATTTTTTTTATTGGTTGCACGATTCCAAAATAATTCGACGCTCTTGCAATAACAAATACAGCAAGAAAATCTGCATTTACCTTCTTTATTTCTTTGTCGTCAATGTGGTAAACACAAGCACTATATTTTCAATACAGATAACGCATAAATATCACACGTGTGGTAAATAATTATAACCACACCGAAGACGGTTTTCTATCTCGTGGAATGTAGAGTCTACGCATCAATAAGTACTAAGTACTCTCATAAGTACTCTGCTATAATGAGAAATGGCAATATCAAAATAATGTTTTATTAGATAATGTTCATACAAAGTTGTCTTCAGTTAAAGGTAGATAGAGCACTGACGTTACGAATCAACATCCAACTAAAACTAAATACAAAACTAGTATGTAACTCGTAGATAAAGGCAGACATAAAAAAAAAAATTGCCTTGAAGAAAAAACATGTCTTACAGTTGACAATAAGGATATAGCAATGAAAAAATATATTTTATTTTTATTTTAGTCGCAGATAAATACATTTTCCTATTCATACGACACTAGCTTTTCGCCTGCGGCTACGCTCGCGTTATGTAAGATTTTCCCATGGGAATAAGACTTTTTGCCGTAAAAATTATCATATATGTTTATCTAGGGCACAAATTATCTCCATTCCAAATTACATCCAAATCCGTTTAGTAGTTAAGGTGTGAAAGCGGATCAAACATCCAAACATCTAAACATCCAAATATATTATCACATTTTATAATATTATTATTATATTTAATCTGCCTAATGAATAAATCTCAACGATACTATGTAGAGAAGAGATATTGCATAAAGTTTCTCAGTTTACTTACACAATGGAGGATGCTCCCATACTTCGAATGATTCTCAACTTAAAACACTTTCTGCATATGATTCTCGTAGAGGTTTGCTACGAAAGTGCTACGACTCCTACTTGAATAGCTTCGTCTACTATTTCAATTTGGACTGACTCGAGTATTACTATCACAAGTACCTGCGAGAATCTTTATTTTCGGGTTGTAAGATCGATAACCGACCTCACAAACCCAAGTATCAATGTTATGTTATGGCAGCTGAAGTGGCAGTAGTGGTCTGGCCATGTCTGTCTGTCGTAGAACCGATGAGCGTTGGAGCAGACGGGTTCTCGAATGAAGACCACGTCTGGGAAACGTTGTGTGGGACGCCCCCCTGCCAGGTGGACTGATGATCTGAGGAAGGTCGCTGGTGGTGGCTGGATGAGGAAAGCGGGTGATGGTGCGCTTCGGCGTGCCCTTGGGGAGGCCTACGTCCAGCAGTGGACTGCAATAGGCTGATTGATTGATTGATGAAAGGCCACTGACATGGCATGTGTAATGGCTACATCCGGAGATAGCGGTTGGGACCTGCGAATAAGAAAATATTAGATCTTCGATCAACAATTACTTACAACTAGATATTATCGGGTGAGTGAGGTCTTATTTTGAATTAGTTAGGTTGAAACAAAAGAAAACGAATAGTCGTAGGTAACAGATTATAGCTGGCCTATATGGCCTACTCTGAATTAGGGCGATTAGGCCTTAGTCGACCACGCTGGCCGGCCCAGTGCGGGTTGGTCAACTTCACACACAACCTTTGAATTTCTTCGCAGGAGTGTGCAAGTTTCATCACGATGTTTTCCTTTACCGTAAGAGCGTCGAATAAACGTATACATAATGAATTCGAAAACACATTGGTACGAGGTGGGAATCGTACCCGCGTCTCCCGGACGGGAAGCAGCGGCCCTAGCCACTAAATCACCGACGCTCTTGGTTGGTTATTTTATTTATTTAATTAAATAAGGTTACTAAACAAATGTATGCCGTGTGGTGACGGCAGAGTAGAATACATTTGTCACCAACCCCTAATCTTCCCGTGGGTGTCGTAAGAGGCGACTTAGGGACTACACATTGAACAGGGAACGGGCAGCAGCGCTCTCTGATACAGTAACCATCTGCGATCTCCAACCCGCCTGCCAAGCGTGGAGATTATGGCAAAACCAAACACTTAAGTGGAGGAGGCTCATAGTCCAGCAGTGGACTGTAACGGGCCGTTGATTTTTTATTTGATTTGAGGAGTACCCTTGTAAGCGTTTGTGGGGTCGGTCGTCGACCTTGCAACCAACATTATAGTTACTTCGTAATTAGTCGCCAACGCAGATGCACGGACTAACAAAAAAAAATCAATGAAAAACAACATAAGTTCCCAAGAATATTCTCGAAAATTGTTAATATACGATGCGTGAAGAATAATATAATTGTACCGAACTCAATAAACTGACGCACTAAGTTTACGAAAATAAAGGTACGGAGAGAATACGTATTCGAATTGGGCACAATGACTCAGGCGGAATCCAGCCGGTGCTCCATCCCGACTGTGTTGCCAGATCTATTTACAAAAATCTGATAATTATTACATATTTTTGATCATGATAAACTTTTGGCGGGATTTGTTGGGTTCAAATCCTTCGGTTTATACGCAGCCAACTTGCTTATTAACTTATACCACGGAGTCTGCCTATTATTTGTTATAATAATATATTTTTTATAGTTTATCGAAATATATTTTATGTTTCTCATAAAGTTTAATGTCAATTTTTAGACGAAGGTCTTTTCAACTCAAATATTGATTCAAAGATGTCTAGTCTTTTAAAATCTTTAATTGGACAATAAAATTGGTCATTAATTAACACCCTTACCTAATTTTATCTTTTATTTGGTGTTTTGCTGTTTTTCGGTAATAAAGAAAGATAGTAAAATACCGAGTATGAAGTAAAATTTAAATTTTGAAGTAACGAATTAATAACCGTGAATAATTTTATCAAACTTGGTTAAACTATACTAATGTTTTTTTTTGTATATTCACATGTTTTTAATCAACGAAAAGGCTGCAGACGCGGTTTCGATTCGCTCCGGATGGATTTTCGTTTTTCATTGTTTTTTTTTTTCTATTAAGCACTTCAGTAATTTCGGCTAAACTACGAAAAAACGTATATTCTGTAAACGTCTGGCAGTACTCATCTCACCACAGTGGTATCGTCGGAATCAGAAATACAGTGCTAATTATAATCATACGCATCCGTCGAGAACGCGCCGACACCTCGCCGCTTGCATTTGTATGGTGATTTGTTTACGTCATCCGGGAGCTTCTGTAGTTTCCATACAAATGTCAGCATGTTGTTGCAGCTTTAAGAGGTTCTTTAAGTGACTTCTTCAAATAGAGGATAGTGAGCACTGTGGTCTTTTTATTCTGTCTACCCCGCTTTAAATTAACGAATTTTTAAGGAACTTTATGGCAAATCATAAAAAGAAAAAAAAAGTAACGCTGTTAGCAATTTGATTAAATCACACTAATAACTAATATTATAAATGTGAAAATATATTTGGATGTTTAGATGTTTGAATGTTTGTTCCGCTTTCACGCCTAAACTACTGCACGAATTTGGATGAAATTTGGAATACAGATAGTTTGTACTCTGGAATTACACATAGGATACTTTTTACCGGGAAAAGTCGTATTCCCACGGGAAAATATTACATAACGCGGGCGGACCGCTAGTAAGTCTAACAAATCTACTTTTGGCCTATAGCACTGACAGCAACCAGGGTTTGTGAGGTCGAATAATATTATAAAGCGAAAATTTACATTTTTGTCGGTCAGGACTCGAACATGCATCTCTTCGGCGGGTCAGACACAGAAGTCAGTCGTCGAGTTCTCAATGCATACGATGATGAAGAAGATTAATAACACATATCTACCGGGTTATTACCATGATTTTGGTTTAAAATAAGCTTTTTTAATGAGCTTAGCGATATTTCGACTACGTTGCAATAGTCATGATCACGGCAGAACAGAGGAGAGTTAATGTGTGTTATTAATATTAACAACCGCGGAAACCTAGAAGAAGATTGTCTAAAGCAAACTTAATGAGCATTGAGCATGCTTGTAATTTTAATTTTTCTACCCTATTTATCAAGACTCTTATTTCTGAGTTTCCATTCCACTTTTAAAACACCTTCAAGTACTTATTTTATGCGTTGCTCATTATAAAGGTAATCCGCGGCTACTTAGGCACGTTTAGATCCGTCTATAGCATTCGATACCTCGATCTCAGTCACTTAATTCAATAAAATATGGCACAGTTTGCGTTCACCAAGGATGGTGAGGTGTAGAGAGTGGCGTCTAGTGAGTACATACATAGACGTAGGAACATACTGCATTGCAGTTGCAGTTGCAATGTGTCGACATACGGTGCCCTTTTGCCAACTAAATGATATTGGTATTGGAAATGTCTATAGATGCACAAAATGCTAGATGCTATCATATTATAGAAGTATATGACGTATAAATTTAATATTGACTTGCGATCAAAACATTCAACAGAATAACACGGACAAAATACACCACATTATATTATGAATTTGAAAATATATTTGGATGTTTAGATGTTTGCCCGCCTTCACGCTTGAAGTATGCAACGGATTTTGTTGAATTTTGAAATGGAGACAGTTTGTAACTTGGATTAACACATAGGATACTTTTTACGGGAAAAAGTCTTATTCCCACGGGAATATCTAATATAACGCCAGCGTAGCCGCGTGCATACCGCTATCCTTACTAATATTATAATGTTTGTTACTCTTTCACGCAAACACTACTGAACGGATTGGGATGAAATTTGAATAGAGATACCCTGGATACATAGACGGGAAAAAGTCTTATTCCCATGAGTAAATCTTACAAAACGCGAGCGCAGCCGCGGGCGGACCGCTAGTCTTACATGCATACTGTATCACTTTTACATTAGAAGTTTATGATATTTTCAGCCAATCGTAGCTGTTTCGTCTCCGAATTTGAACTTGTCTACGCAAAATATTTTTCTGAATCTTTCGTAGAGTATTTCTTAGCTCTTTAGCTTTTTAACCCAAAATAACTTTAATTTAGTAATTCTAAGTTCAACTGAAGAAAGTAATTTTTCAATCGCTTTCTACCCAAGAATTCATTTTGAAGCGCCACTGAATCAGCTACGAGAAATAATAGGGAAAGCTTACTAAATATAGTACATTAGTACTATGAATAGAAGCGACTACGGCCCGTGTATATCGACGCTAGTAGAGAGACGTTCGTACTACATACTAACATCACATAACATTATGAATATTTAACTTTTTTAAATTTTTATTTTTTCCATTATTCGCACTTTTGTCGCACTTCAATTATTCGCTCTTTGATTATGTGAATAAAAATTAAGCAAACAAACAAACATATATATATTCCAAAAATTATCGCTATCAAAACAGCTTTCAATAGGACTGTCGACCTGAAGGCTTGTGACACGGTTTATGTTACGACTATTATTTTTTTCCAAATATAGCATCTGAAATACCGTTCACACGATAAATAAGTAGACCGAAATTGGGCGATCCATTCTCCCGAATTTCACAACCTACAGACAGGCATAAAGATTTCCACTATCGTCAGGTCTTAAAAAAATTCTTGACTCCTGCAAACATGCCCCATGGAAACAAAAGAACGGAAACTAGTCGAATTCAAGGTCGCTCGACTTGATAACATTATTACTTACAAAAAAATACTTAACCACCACCAGTAGTATTATTTGCTTTCGTAACTATTTGTAGCGCAAACGCAACCAGCAGCGTAGGCAAAATGCATGAGGGATGTGTTTTTATTTTCAACTAGGTGCTTGAGTTGTTATACAATACAACAATCTATTTATTGGGATAAGACAAGTCAGTCTGACATTATTACTAACTGTACAAGAAGGGAAACTGTACATTCCTTTTAGGTTTTCAGATGACTTACAATGCATGATGATTTTCATCCTAAAACTGTACATAAAATTTAGAATTTGACAGTTGACGACCTTACAACCCACATATGTCACCGTAAGATTGTGTATGCCGTTAGTTTATAATCTTACTCGCGATATTATAAACTTACGGAAAATTGTGAACAGAAACCAACCATTTACAATTTTACGTATTATTTCTCGTTAGTTTATAATCTTACCATGTCAAACCGTCAAATTTTAAACAAAGGTGCAGAGTTCATAGTCTGTCGGGTAGATGATAAAAACCAAAACAAATTGAATACCGACTCAATAATTCATTCTTTAGAAATATAGACAAAAATGTGGATTTCTAATCTTATATTTATAACTAGCGGTCCGCCCGCGGCTACGCTCGCGCTGTGTAAGATTTTACCGTGGGAATAAGACTTTTTTCCCGTAAAGAGTATCCTATGTGTTAATCCAGGGCGCAAACTATCTCAATTCCAATTTTTATCTCAATCCGTTCCGTAGTTTTTGCGTGTAAGTGTAACAAACATCCATACATAGAAACTTTCGCGCTTATAATATTAGTAAGGAAGTAAGGATATGTTATGTCAGTTGAATTTTAAATGCATTATATTATTATAAATAAAATGGACTATTCGTTTTCCCAATGAATCATACAAGGATATTCTATGTTTACTTGATGCAGAGATGGAAAGGAAAAAGATAAGCATTCTGCATTGTAAAAGGGGAACAGCACTTTAGATTCTAGGAAATTCTGGGGTTTATTGAAATAAGTCTGAAGTGTGTACTAAAACAATAGCGTTTTAAAAATAGTATTGATGAGATGTTTGGTCATTAGTAAATGTTTCATTCTAATACCATATATTATTATAATAAAAAGACCGCTAAAGTAGTTTCATCAATTTTTAATAAATTATTCAGACCGCAGCATCATTGGAGTAGTTTTCTGATTTGAGAATTGAATCTTTTCACAAAGTCTACCCTTCTCTCGCACTCCAGTTATGTACTACAATTTAGGTATGTCAAGAAGATCGGAAAACGTCGGTGGTCTAGTGGTTAGGGCCGCTGCCTCCCGTCCGGGAGACGCGGGTTCGATCCCCCCACGTACCAATGTGTTTTTTGAATTTCGAATTCATATAACGTTTATTCGACGCTCTTACGGTGAAGGAAAACATCGTGATGAAACCTGCACACTCCTGCGAAGAAATTCAAAGGTTGTGTGTGAAGTCGGCCAACCCGCACTGGGCCAGCGTGGTCGACTAAGGCCTAATCGCTCTAATTCAGGGTAGGCTCGAGCAACTCGGTGGGGACGTATTATGACCTGTTGATGAAGAAGATCGGTTCATTCGTTGATGAGATGAGATATTGTGACGTAAGGAGACGTAGAAGCCTCGGTCTCTACATTCATATTTGTTATGGTGTTTGTTATTCATCCCTAAATATTTGGTGATTGTATTCTTCGTAGTTAATTAACACAAAAACTAAAAATTTTCATAAAAATTTACTTGGTCAGCTGATAAGTTTTAGTGAAAAGTAAAAAAAAGAGAATTGGTCAAAGTTATTGTGTGAAAGATGATATGTTCAGGAAGGATGTGAGTGTTGATTTGACGGCTGATAGGGATGTATCGAGGAAGTAAACATACTGTGCCGACCCTAAGTGATGGGGTAGGGGCTCGGAGCCAAGCGAATAATGGTCAAAGTTATAGAACAAAAGTCAATCAGTTAGATTGAAAAACAACCTGAGAGGTTTTAATTTAAGAAGTAACACGTTGCTTAATATAAAATCATAACCTAATTAATAATAATTTCATTGACACATATCCACGTCGTAAGGGCGCGTGATACGACAGTTGCAGAGCGCACGCGACGCGCACCTCGCAGGCAGATGTGAGCGCACGGGACGCCGCGCATATGCCCGCGCGCATCTACCTGGGGTGGTATTCTGAGACGTTTGCCGGGTAAAGTCGAACTCGGAAGTTAAACGTGGAATCTTGTTTTGTTGGTTTTTATTTTAGTTTACATTTTTATCGTGTTAACTAAATCAAAACTTGGGTGTTTTTTCAGTCCTTGAATCTTAACAATATTTGTTATAGATCTTTTGCAAAACCTTAATTTTTTGGAGTTTTTATACAAACTGTTTGAGTGATCGTGTCACTTTGTAAAACTTTTTTTGAGACTATTAAAAGTTGTGAAACTTAGTATTTCAGTTTCATGGGCTATACTGTCTGTTACTCAGCTAGTGAACACACTGCAACTGCAATATTAAAAACATATTACGAGCAATGATTTACATCGATCAATTCTCTAATCCTTCTAAATTGAAATCCATTGCTGTCTCAGCATGATACAGGTATTAAACATAGTTGTTCAATCGCAATAAACACACACTTATAAATTCGTCCATCTTTCTCAAGCCCACGCTTGTCCTTGAATCTCATGCGTCTCTTTTTGTACGTTAATTGTATTTAAATAGTAGGCAGGCGTACTATCCATACAAATAAATATAAACTTCAAGGTGCCGCATATCAAGTCAAGAGTATATTAAAATACCAGGTCTGTTTAATGTATATTAATTTATATAAATAGTTAAGTACTATAGTTGCACAAGTAAAAAATTACGTGTCGAGATTCTGAAATAGTACTCGTACTTTTCGGATGATATAAAGTCAAAGTCAAAGTCAAAATCATTTATTTCCATAGGATGTTATTACATCACTTAGATCCGTCATTACATTTTTTTGGGTGAGTTCACTATCACAATGGCGGAATCTGTAGAGAAGAGCTCTCTGTATAGATTATAGGCCTGTTTATTTAAACTCTACATATTTTAAATGCCCTAAAAAAACATGACGTATAAGTGCACGCAGATAACGATGATTAAAATGACCTTTTGAATTCAATATTTCATTTTGGTTGATGGTTATATCTGTATTATTGTTATTACAAACAGGTTGTTCAAATACTTTAAAAAATGTCATCTCAAAAGTATTTACTCATATTTAGTATTGTAACACTCTTTGTTTCATTTTTATAAAATCAATTAATATTTTGTGTGCAACTGCAGCGATACAGGTTGTCTCTTTTAATATTGATAATTTGTTTTTACCGATGCCATGCCGGTGGCTATGTAAAGCAATTTGTATCGGAGCTCCATATTTGACAGCCGTCAAAGTGACATGTGTCATCGACTGACAGACGATCGACCAGAGATCTTAAAATTCTAGACTCGCCTTTTAATTTACAACCACTTGACATTTCTTTTAACTGCTATTTTTAGATCCCAACATTGTATAATTTTATTTATTCTCATGGAGATTGACAAGGTTCATTGTGGATTTAAAAATAGCTTGGTACTAAATATAGTCTTGTCCTTACTGGTATTATAAATGCAAAAGTAACACTGTATGTGTGCCTGTTACACTTTCACGGCTAAACTACTGAACGATTTTAATAAAATTTGGTACAGATATACTCGTAGTTTAGTACCCAAGGACGGACCTACCTCGCAGGAAAATATCTTATTTCTTCAGTGTAGCACGTAACCTCCGTTACATTCCTAAAACGAACACAGCGCCATCTACATAACGCGCTCGGAACTACACAGGTTGTATCTTTACGATCATAGAGAGCGCTGTTAGTTTTAGAAACTAGAAAAATCCACCAACAACGCAGGCGTAGCCGCGATCGGACCGCTAGTAGTAAATAAAACACGTTTTGCACAGTAATTACACTCACGCGCATAAATATTCGCATTAATGCCGGGAAACAGTCGTCGGTAACTTCTCATCTAAGTGGCGACACTAGCTTAGTTCCTTGGTTATTCACGCTCCCTTCTTATAAAATGAAATGATTAGGGAGTTACTAATTACACCTATTCAGTCAGTTCACTGTAATTAGAGGCACTTACACTTCAAGCTTCTTTCCTGTGACTCGGACTATTTACAATTACTTCAAAGTCAAAACATTGTTAATGATTGTATTAAAATTATGTAAAGGTTCTCAAGTTCTTTTAAGTTTCGGGAGTGAAGACAGTAAGAGTTTATTTAAGCAATTTTAAATAAATAAAATCAACTTATTTAGCTTATTTACTTTCTGCTTTAAGGGATGATTTTGCACACATACATTTTTTGAATATATGTTTCACAGATCTTTTCATAAACAAAGTCCACACTGGGCCTGCAGGAAAATGCCACACCTGTGAGGTTTCATACGCCGTATTCCTTCACACAAGAATGCCTACTTGGTAGTGGACGTGCTAATATGCCACACCTGTGAGGTTTCATACGCCGTATTCCTTCACACAAGAATGCCTACTTGGTAGTGGACGTGCTAATATGCCACACCTGTGAGGTTTCATACGCCGTATTCCTTCACACAAGAATGCCTACTTGGTAGTGGACGTGCTAATATGCCACACCTGTGAGGTTTCATACGCCGTATTCCTTCACACAAGAATGCCAACTTGGTAGTGGACGTGCTAATATGGACAAACTAATATTTCTTGATGCTCGCTATCTTTGAAATCTGTCTTCATACAGCATGATTTTGTAATCCCACTGGGTTTCAACCTTGGGAAAAGTTGTTGCTTATGATGGTCTGAACATCATATTTAAATTTTGCTAGGGATTACAAAATCATGCTGTATAATTAGTACGTATATCTTTTTAATTTTGTTTAATTAAAAACCTAAGCTATCAAAAGAACAATACCATAACTTGGTGTTTATTCCCATTTTATAATAACTTCAGCACTGACAGACCAAGCTTGTTCGATCTCAAGTCGCTACTTTCTCACAACTTACGCCCCCCGAGCTACCTAATTATAACCTACTAAACATCAGTGAGCGTAACTTGGGGTCGCGTTCACACCACTCGTGTATTTTTAAATACACGCTTTTTACGCTTCCCTAACATGAGTACCGACCGATATAGATAATAGGCAGTTTCGTTTTACGCTAAGTAAAATAAAGGTCGGCTTACAGATATGTGTTTTATTGTTGGTTATTTGGTTAGGGGATTGTGGAACGCAAAGAATGAATTTAGTGCCTTTCAATAACACACATAAAATATCTACCACACAACAACCGCGAAAACCTAAAAGTGTTAAGTATGTTTCGTTTAGAAATCGTGAATATACGTTTTCTTTTCTTTCTTCTTTCGTTGGCATATGTATCTACTTGACCTTCGAGTCTCGGGACTTTGCATTCTCGGATTTGCCCAATATTGTTCACTGTTCGTAATAGAAACCTCGTACGTTTGGTGCTTTATAGCAATAGTATTATTGGGCATAATCTGAGTAAGTAAGCTTTTAGGCGAGACTGAGGTCAAACGCGAACCCATTTCAGATAAAAAAAACGTCTCTTCTAGATGATGTCAAACACTAACGCAATGGCCCAAAAAATAATATTACAGCTGCTTAATTTAAACTAATGTAATTTTATCTTGTTCACTATAATAGTAACAGCATATTTACATTCCAAAATAAATAAATAGATATATCCGTTAAAATTTCTTTGATCATCACGACCGATGTTCAACAATTTGTCAAAAGCAAAGGAGAATCAATTTGCAAAAGTGATTAAAACGTGCTAGTTAGAAAATATGATAAAATGGTAGCACATAATGTCATCATCATGTAGTTATTTATTTTTTCTCCGCCTTCGATATGATCCTTACTTGTACAATATTTTATACTTATTACAAGTTGGCGTAACTTACCTTTCTCGAAAGGAGATACGTCGTCTTTCCACTTGCTCCAGTGTAAACCATTTTATTATCTCATCAATCAATCAATCAAACCAATCTTTCCAAAATGCTCAACGATTCAGTTCGAGTACTCCTGACCTGATTTTAAAATTTCCTATTTAATTAAATTTTCTCTTCAAAATGTGTTGTTTCATATAGTGTTCCATCATCTTATTCTTTCATTTTTCCAATTGTTTGTTATATGCTTCTATTTTCTCTTACAATCTCTTGTTAGAGGTAGAAGTCCCCAAATGAGTTATTACCAAAATCTAAGCAAAATTAATTATGGCGACAAGCTTAATTAATTCATTCTTTCTTTATCTTCACTGGACTCATGAAATATTTCATACCGAGACATAAATTCTTTTTTAATATAATAGAAAGCTATACAGCTAACTGCATCACTAAATACTCATCCCATCTCTTTCTCCCATCTAGCATTCGAAGAAGAGTAAAATAAATTTCCGTTTCAGCAGCCAAAGTTTACGTGTCATAATAACTAATCTACCTACTCATGCTCTATTTATCCAATTCGTCTTGGGCTGTTGCCAGATTAGCAAATGCCATACGTGGTTTCTTTCAAATCTGTTTATTATTAATCTTTCTTAACTTAGCCAGGTATAAGAATTATTATAATGGGCTTTTCTTGGAATATTTCGTCGGCAAGTCGTGATGAGGATGAATTTGTCAAAACAATAAAATTAAAAATTTGGTCAAATAAGCAATGTGAGATTAGGTGTTTATTTGTATTAGCAGAAGGACCACAGCCCACAGGTGATAGTGTTTTTTTTATATTTTATAATATGGCCACCGACTATTTTTCTTTTAGAAGTCTCAAAAGTCATGGGATGACCTTATCAGATTCGATCTAAAAATGCATCAATGATTAGCTAGCTAAATATTATTAAGACTAAATTAAAAACTGTGTTAAACTCATCCATCATTAAAAATTCTGCCCAGCCAGCAATCGTATATGAAACCTTCTTCGTAGGATGCAGTTAACTATAAACCAGTCCATAGGGGTCACCAATTTTTTTATCGATCGTCAGCTTTAAAAGTTCATCCAAATGATATATTTTTGTGTAATATAGAGCTATGCTAATGTGATAATGTTCTAGTCTCACTTGCTTAGATACATGTTTCCATTCATTAGTATGATCGGTGAAAATAATAACTTCCGCCGTAGTACTATTAACATCTAACTGCATTATGTATGATGCAGTTGCTATAGTTTGTACTAAGGTTTGTCTTCTGTCTTATTTTACAACAATAGAATCGATATTTGCTAAAATATGGTTACCAGTGTCAACTATAAGTACTTATGAAGTTTTTTATAGCTTGTTTTTATAATATTAGTCTTTTATAAACCCCCTCGTTGTCATGATCTGTCTAGATCTGTGTCTAAAATGAAACATGAATGTGTTCTAATTCTATTCGAGAGATACATACGTAGGTAACTATTACAGCCAGCAAAATTTTTGTATCAGCCAAATTACTGTTTTTTTTTTTATTTGGAAAAAGACTAGTTTAGCTATGTACAAAAATGAATTAAAATAAGAGCTTCTAAAGTTACATATGATTATTGTTGATGGGTGATTTGGTACAATGGTGTAATATACGAACTTTTTTGTATACTTGGCCTGTGCTAGCAGAAAACAGTGCTTTTGAAATGAGTGGCCTCAAGCAGGTTCTCTTGTCATAGCTTGTTCTTCTTCATCGTGTGGGTTAAACACTAACCCTGGTGTCAGTGTTGAGAGCCGCCAGAGGCCTCTGAAATGGCTCAATCAGCTATATTAGAGCTAAAGCTAGTGGCTATCTAAGGCTATTGATGGATAAATAAATCCAAGGAATTGACCAGACGGGCGGACTGACGTGAGACTGTATAGACTGACCTACCCACCTGTGTGTGCGAATAAATTATACGTTTCAAGTTGTTAATCTGCGCCCGTATCCACGTAAATCTTAATTCGCGTTCCGTTACAGTACCTCTGTGCCGGTGCATTCTGAGCATATTTCTCTGAAAACGTATCACCTTGCCGTGGTTGCTGGTTACTTACAATTAAAAAGCGAAAAGAGCAAGTCCGTCGACGAATTTCGAGAAATATCGACGGGGTCAGCGACCTGTCGGCTGTCGACAGCGACGCATCGCCGCCATTTTTTTTTTCACATTTTGCGTATAATGCGGCCGGCCGAGATTCGGTGATGTACTTTACCTGATAAGTTTTGAAAGTAAATATTATATCGCTTCATTTTGCAGGCGCGTGCAGTGTGCACAGGTATGGGATGAAAGCCGTTAGTTTTTTATTTTCCATTTAAAGGCGATACCACTTTTCAGAATTTTTATTTCTTGTTATATCTACAAGTGTATTTTGGACTAATTGAATTGAATTTAAATGTTATTATGTTTACTGGTTTCGGCGACACTGCGTAACTTTTTAAAGCCACTCTATATTCTGCGAGAAATCATACATCAGATATGACAAGATAAATATGTATTTATGATAATCAAAACATAATGTTAGAACAAAACAGACAAACCGCCGCGCCGCGCCGTTTATCTTAATCTTATCTGTAGTGTAACAGCTCCATGTTATTTCTAATGTGGCCAAAATAAACGTGCGGAAAAATTCTTCTTAGTGGTGAATAATTGGAGCTCTTCCTAATCTGGTCGAGTTGAACTTTTTGTCTGCGTCTGAGTTTATCCCAGATCGATTTCCAGTAGCTCTTTAACTGATGAGAAAGGAAATAAATTACCAATTTTGTAGAAAGGTTTTGTTCTCAAGAATTTAATAAATTAGAATTACAAATCATTTGGACGCGCTCACGGTTTGGGAAACTTAAGTATTATGGTAAATATTTATGAAATATTAAATGATTGAGACCGAACTATTCTTTACTTTACCTACTTTTATGAAGCTACAGTAAAGTTTAATTACTTCTATGGAAGAACAAGTTGGAGGCATTGATATTGCTTTGGAAACCACGTTCTATTTATTATTTATACTATGACGTTACATATCCACGCCAACTATAATCCCGACCACCAACTATATTCTGTGACGCCGTCAGTAGGAACCATAGTTGTTACGTGAGCTGAATCAGAGTTGTCCGTCAGCTCAATAATCACCCACCAGGATCTGTGAAGAAAAAAATATTTGTAGGAAGAGTATCATCTTAAGAATTTCACCTCGGTCTTAAGACCGATTGATCCTGATCGGTAATGGTCTCCCAACCGACAAAAATTTATGTCTTTTACATTTCGCTTCTTGTTATTTACATACACCAATGTAAGTTATACACTTGATACCGGCCAAGCGGGCGCGCGGTGCGCCTGAGTCGATGAACGAACAATAAAAGTATCACCCGGCGTTGAAATAAACAGAAATAAACAAAAAGAAGTAGCCAGGTGCTGGGGGCAGGTGGAATAATTGGCAATTCTTTGTCTCAGCCACACACCAACGAAAACCCACTGAATGTTATAAAGGGTTAAAGTATGATCTGATCGGTATGATTTGATTTGATGATCGATATTTTAGCTAGATTTATGAAGGAGGTGTGATGATTAGTAACAGTTTTGATATAAAAAAATATTTTAATGAAAATTGACCTTTTCAATTGATTTAGACGTGCAAATTAAATATTGTAGATAATCCCAAATTATTATAAAACATACTATTTAATATAAAAAAATTACACTATTTTGTTCCGTGTAAATAACTGTAAATAACTTAATTAAAAAATGTTTTCTGTATCATACTCTAATATGAAAACATTCTATTCCATTTGACTCAGAATAAAATTGTTAGTCCGATTTTATCATCTGATCATACTAACTTAATCGTACCGTAAGTATATTAAATAAAGTATCAACATCTTATTTTATATCAACCGTTTGCAGCAGCATAATCAGCAGCTGCTTATTTCTATAAAATGGTAACTTGGTAACCCATTTTCATTAAGTTTGGCTGAACTAGTAGAGATATTTATAGAAGTGAGCCTTAGTACCTTTTCATACTTGGGAGAACGTCAATGGCATCATTGGTAAGGTCATTATCATATCATGTGGATTCTATGTAAGGCTAATGAGTCATCAGGGTCATCAGTGATGACCCACCCCACAATCCCTAGTGTCGGTGTGTTGAGCTGAAGTGTCTGGTAATGCTCGCGTATGCACGAAATCATTTTACTTTCGGATAAGGTGATTTAGAATCAAATTCAACCGGAAAATATCAACTCCAGCGGGCTTTTACCCACTTTCAAGTCCAGGTATCCATGAAGGTATTTGTATTTGAGCGTATATTCTATTCTTATTTTCTATCTTTAACCAATTTTTTTGCGGGTGAGGTGTTTTTATTTCCCATAACCTAATTTTGTTTCTATTGATTTCATTCCTCATCAGTAGTGCATGTCGTGTCATCTATGTAAAAACTCTACAGATAATGACCCACCTAATCTTGACATAAGTTTCTGAAATTGCAATCAGGTTGGCAGCATATTGAAGAACCAAAACAAAGGTTAATTGACGATCCATTAACAGGTCAGAAGAAGTCAGCTGCATTCAGTCAGCAGTCAGGGTATTATCGTGATTTCAGTGAAACTCTAACGGAGTTGTGACATAGTTTCTAGTACTAGTTTCAGCTAATGTGTCACATTCCAATTAAGAACTGGCTGTTAATTACGAAGCTAAGGACTGGTAGAGATTTTATCTCATCGTAAACAGTTCAACATTCGAACTGTGTTGTTATGGAACTTGATAGGAGGATCTTGTGAGGTCATCAACATAGACTTTATGCAGGCAGATATTTTATTGTATCAATCTTCCACCTTTTGCCGAAAATAGAGCAACTCTTGCGGCACCATTGTATCTGACCTGCTTTCATCGGTAGTGGTAGCCTTTTGTATGATATTATGATGACAAAATACAATTTTTCTGCTCTATCTAGTAGAGCCAGAATATATTCTGGGGATTTTTGCCATGTCAAACGCAAAGAAATAGCAATACGCTGCTAATGGTTGGATTTTTTCACAATAAAGTTTCTACTATCATCATAGTAGTCGAAAGACATCAACTGCTGAAAACTGACAAATTCAGAGACGTTCACAAACTGGAGAAACAAACAGATAAGCGTTCACAAAAATAAGTTAAGGTTTAATTCGCAATTAATGATATTATGTCCTCGCCGAGATACTTACATCCCTATAAAAACGCCTTCTGCTTGCCTATTGGCAGCTCATTAACTCTGACACCAGGGTCTGTGAGGTCGGTTATTGACTTGACAATCCACACGATAAGAAGAATCCATTGACAGCAAGTTGTAAGATAAATACTTGTGTTTGCTTGATTAATGTATTGACAATTTATTATAGCATTATCGAGTGAAATTCCGGAAACCAGGAATGTGGGTGAGGTAGCATTTGCTCATTCGGTCCTTGCACATGTGCGCAATGCTAGAAACGATTTCTGAACAAACCGGCCGATTTCGAATGTCTGAGGTTTCGAGGCTAAGCGTCGATATCTAGCTGTCTCAAAGTTGGTTGGGTTTTACCCTCATTGTGCGAGTAGGTACACAACCCGGTCACTTAGACAGCGCACTTGTGCCAATATTGTGTTGCCAGCCTACCACTTTTCTCCACATGACGTATTTAAGAACATCTAGAATACCTACGTTTTGACTAATTCTAGGATCAATATTTTGATATAAATAAAAAACATAATAACGTATGCTGTTCGCTTACGCATGACGGACGATGCATCTCCTCTAATATAAACATTTTTTTTTGTTTTTGTTTTGATAGTTAAAAAACAAGTTTATTTGTCAAATACATTCTTTATATTCCTTTCAAATATATCTTTCTATGTTTAAAATCATGAAAAGCCTAACTTAAAAATCTGATCTAAGTACTGTAAGCCCGCTTTGGTGCAGCAGCGTATAGAAACTTCCAGATGCAGATTATAAACCAAATCGTCTGGCAACATTCCAGCCCGCTGGCATGGCACTGCTGCCTAGTGAACGTATTATCTACATTTGCATAGTACGGACAAGTAGCAAGTAGCATAGCGGTGTCGACTTACACATTGCAGTCAGTTAAATCCAGTATAAGCTGATATGGAAAGCTATCGGTAAAGTTAGGAAGTAAGGACCTGTTTATAGTGGTTTTACTCGTCGTCTTGACTTATTTGTGCGTGCGAGTCGGTGGTAATGCTCAAACTGCAGTGCTTTCATAGTTTCTCTTTAACTGGAACAGAGGGTAGATGTTAGCTCTTACTGTACCGGTATAGAGTACACTTTCAAAACTTATTGCTGTATTAATATTAGCTGTATTCGAACGCAATATTAGCACTAATGAATGAGCAATTTAGAACCTAAATAATTAGGAATGTAGAACAAATTGCACACAGTATATTTTTTCATAATATAGGAATTTATAAAGTAGATATAAAGATGTATTAATAATAATCGCTCTATACTCAATATTGTATAAAAATAAAAATTTTCGTCACTATCATCAACAGCTCATATAAGTTCCTACCAAAGGGCCCGAGCCTACCCTGAATTAGGGCGATCAGGCCTTAGTCGACTAAGCTGGCCCAGTGCGGATTGGTCTACTTCAAAATTATAGTAAATTAAAGATTCCAAGCTACAGAAATCTTAAAAAAAATATCGTTTTCTTTATATGAAAATTAGTTGTTATATTAGGTCATGTAGGTAATAAAAAAATAAATTAAAAGAAGAAGGTCGCCATAATTAAATTGCATTGAATTGTTCCGTGTTGAGTCGAGATTTACATCTTCACTTATTTACTACATTTTTCCTTATAGGAGAGGATGACACGAAATAAAAACTTGTTTTGTACTAGGAACTGTCAGTAAAGCAGGGCTAAGATGAGACGCCGTGACATAATTTTATCGTGCCGAATCGTGATAATGGTGTCGATTCGGCGTACGCTCAACTAAACTAAAATTAGTCTTGTCACTTTCTATCATTTTTAATTGAAAAGGGACCGAAGATCATCGGTTTTGTTTTTGTCTTTGACTTCATGACTAACTGTCAAACGTCTTGTTTTAGTGCCTACATAACATGCGAATAAAAAGCCACTAAAATTAACAGTTAGTCGTGAAGTCAAAGACAAAAACAAAACCGATGATCTTCGGTCCCTTTTCAATTAAAATGATAGAAAGTGACAGGACTAATTTTAGTTTAATTGGGCGTATGCCGAGTCTACTAGTGCTAACATTTTAGTATTCTTTCAAAAGGTTTAGGTTATATTTTATTACAAACTGCGTTTAATTTATTCCATGTTCTAAGCTGGCAATGTTGATTTAACTGTGCTAATGCTATGGTTGCCTTATTAAAAAGTTAAAGATAATCGTGTCAACAAGCAGAGGCTATTTCAATGCATACCTTTTGCTCTGCAAACTACATAGAGTATCAACAAATCTACAAAAGTTCGTGTTTATGCGTACGAAAATATAGGTATACTTTGTCTGAGACAATGCACACGAATCAACATTTTCACTTGTGATAACTTTCATTCGTTTGGCAACCCTGTTTTGCAGCCTTGTATAAGTGACAGAAATGCCAGTAGCACAGAAATAATGGTAAAAAAACGCGGCGACCATCTTGAGGCCGCGACCCTCGGAAAGAGGAAGGCGCATCGGAAGACTGACTCACTGTTGTCGTCGGTGCAGTTTGTAAACAAATGCTTTTTATTTGGTGTTGAACCTTTTTTTTCCTTTGAATTATAGTATATTCTGACCGTGTGGTGACGGCAGAGTAGAATACATTTGTCACCAACCCCTACTCTTCCCGTGGGTGTCATAAGAGGCGACTTAGGGACTACACATTGAACAGGGAACGGGCAGCAGCGCTCTCTGATACAGTAACCTTTTAATCTGCGATCTCCAACCCGCCTGCCAAGCGTGGAGATTATGGCAAAACCAAACACTTAAGTGGAGGAGGCTCATAGTCCAGCAGTGGACTGTAACGGGCCGTTGTTTTGATTTGATATTCTGATAGACACTCGGACCGCAACCGACCTCACTAAACCTGGTGTCAGTTTTATAGAGCCCCCAAGGTCACTGACATGTTTCGTGTAACGACTAGATAGTAGCCGGGACCAACAAAGCACGCAATCATCTTTCTTTTTAGACAATCAGGTGATTCAGCCTGCAATGTCCTAACCAATCCGGGGAAAATATCACAAAGTGGTTTTTGCTTAACGGTGTCCCCACCGGGATTCAAACACGGAACCTCCGTAAAAGTCGCATTTGTATTGGCTGGGGCATAAGCTTAATATTCAAATTCGTTATATATTTTACTGTGTTTCCCATCTTCTTCCTAAACATTTCAAGCAATCAAACATCCCTGGGGCCTATTCAATAAAACTTACATTACAATTCGAAGTACGTTGCGTAGCCAATGAGCCTGAATTATAAACCATTATCTTCTTGGTACATTCAGCGACGCCACATACATCAATCTGTAGAAAATGGAGACCCAGCTAAGGTTTGGTCTTTTCTTAACAAGTTAGGGGTGGGCAAGTCACGTAACCTTTCATCTCCTAATAACATTGATATTGATTCTCTTAACAATCACTTCTCATCTTCTGCGACAATTGATAGTGCCACAAAGGCCTACACGATAAAAAATCTTTCATCAGTGCCCACTTCTGGATTATCATCACCGTTTGTCATTCGTCAATTCACCGCTAGTGATGTTAAGAAGAACGTGCTTGCTATCTCGTCGAATGCAGTTGGAAGTGACTGCATTAGTCGGAAAATGATCGTTCCCCTCATTGACATCCTTGCCCCTATCATTGCCAATATCCTCAATAAGTCTATATCCTCTGGTGTGTTTCTCACCGCATGGAAGGAAGCACACATTGTCCCCTTACCCAAGAAGTCCAACCCTAGCTCTCCGTCTGATTATCGCCCAATATCTATCCTACCTATTCTCTCTAAAGTTCTAGAAAGACTTGTTCAACAGCAGCTGTCATATTTTCTCTCAGACAACAATCTCTTAAATCCTTACCAATCAGGTTTCCGCCCCGGTCATAGCACGACTACAGCGTTAGTTAAAATTTCCGACGATATTCGCCTAGGTATGAAGAGTCAGAAGTTGACCGTGTTGACGCTACTGGATTTCAGTAACGCTTTCAACACGGTTGACTTTGATATCCTACTTGCTATGTTGCGTTCTCTTAACATATCTCCTTCCGTGGTTGACTGGTTTCGTAGTTACCTGTATGGGCGCCGACAACGCATACGTATTGAAGACTCCTTCTCTACGTGGTGTGATACATCTGCCGGCGTACCGCAGGGTGGCGTACTGTCCCCTCTCCTATTTGCTTTGTTTATTAATTCTATCACGCTCTCTCTCACTTCTTCTTATCATTTGTATGCAGACGATTTCCAGATTTATTCGCAGGCTCCTATTTCGGACCTCTCTGATGCGATTGCTAAAACAAATAGGGACCTTAATAGCATTTCCGAGTGGAGTCGCTCTTATGGTCTCAATGTAAATCCTACGAAGTCACAAACCATCATTATCGGAAGTCGCTGGTATATCATGCGCATTAATTATAATTTGTTACCACCCGTTATTTTCAATGGAATTCAAATCCCTTTTAGTGACAGAGTGAAAAATCTCGGGGTAATTTTTTACAGCTGTTTTACGTGGAAGCCGCAAGTTTTCGAGGTCAGCAGGAAGGTGTTTGCAGCATACAGTTCTCTTAAGCGTCTCAAAAACCTATTGCCGACCAAAACCAAAGTTTCGTTAGCTCAATCACTCCTACTTCCTATTCTGGATTATGCAGATGTCTGCTACCCTGATCTGACTGTGGAGCTCCTAAACAAGATCGAACGTTTGCAGAATCTGTGTATCCGCTTTATTTTTGGCTTGCGAAAGTTTGACCATGTCTCCACTTATCGTTTCAAACTTCAATGGCAACCTATTCGCTGTTGTAGGAACTGTCATATCCTTTCCCTTCTCTATTCTGTTCTCTTCAACCCTAATACCCCTCCCTATCTTAAAGACCTCTTTGTCTTTTGCTCTGATATTCATGAAAAAAATCTTCGTTCGTCTAAAAACCTTTCTCTTGACACTCCTTCTTCCTCCACTGATTTTTATGCTAAATCCTTTGGAGTCCAAGCCACCAGTCTTTGGAATAAACTTCCTGAATATATCCGACGCGCCCCGTCGGCCGAGTCTTTCAAAATGCGTGTCAAAGCGCATTTCTTAAACTCTGTCTCCTCATCCTAATTATTCAATAATTATTATATTTCTTTCTTTCCTTTCACTCACATCTATATAAATAGTGATAAGTATATTCATATGTTATCTATATTATATATATATCTTTTATATATTTATTTTTTATTTTATGTAACGTTCTATGTATTTTAAGTACTGATATTTGTATGTAGTTTATTATAGGAAAGTAGCCACCAACCCGCTCTGCTCTTTCTCTTTTTTACCGCTTTTCTTAACCAAAGGTTGCCTGGAAGAAATTGCTACCTTAGCAATAAGGCCGCCTAATTGACTCAACTAACTGTAAAAATGTTCTCTTGTAATCTTGATTGGTGTCAATAAAGAATATTTGTATTGTATTGTATTGTATAATGGGCTACACAATGTACTTCGAATTGTAATTGTAAGTTTTATTAAATAGGCCCCTGGTAGGGCTTGTGACAGCCCTACGTATCCTAGGTTTAATCCTTGCAGTGTCATTTTTAGTTATGACGAAAGATTATTCTTTGATCTCACTTTCCTTACCTGAAGTGGTTAATTATTAATTTTGACTTTGTACACCATTCATGCAATACATTTGTTTCCATGGTACGTACTTATATGGTGCATGAGTACCAATCACTTGCACAATATTATGCAGTGTGGTAAGTAAGTACTTGAATACCTACCATAGATTGTGCAACCAAATCACCGTAAGCACCATATCACTCTATTGCGCGTGAAATCATCATGACATGGTTAGTAGATACCTACAGCACTAGGCTTATCTATAACTACTAATCTATTATTTGAACAAAGTACAATGTAAAAAAGGGAAATCCTCATGGATTTTGCGTGACAAAGCTAAACAGAATAATACATAAAAAAATGACTCCAAAAAATATGCATTTGTTCATGATACGATGATGACCACGAAGACCTCTTCTTTATGCTTTGCCCGTATCATAGCGGCATTCCGCGACCTTCTTCGGTATACCATAATATTAAACGTCAAAGCAGAAAGTTACTGGTACCTATATAAAATGCTCAATCGTGGCAAATACTCGTAGCAAGGCGTGGCATCACGCCGTCTATAATCGTTTCAGTAATTTTTAGAAGAATACTGGTAGAAATAGCAATTAGGTCTAAAAAAGGTTTAAAAAAATAGTCATCATTCCAAGTCTGCCAGAAGCCGTATAATTTTGCCGAACGGAGTTTTCGAACAACGTCCCTCTGTTACTTAACTATATCAGCCTCCGTGACTGAGTGGTCGAGATTTCGCAGGTCATTACGAAGGTCCCGGGTTCGATTCTCGGTGGGGACACTGTCAAGCAAAAATCTCTTTGTGAGACTTTCCCCAGTTTGGTTAGGACATTGCAGGCTCTGAATCACCTGATTGTCCAAAAAGAAAGATGATTCCGTGCTTCGGAAGGCACGTAAAGCCGTTGGTACCAGCTACTATCTAGTCGTTGCACGACACGAGCCATGTCAGTGGCCTTTGGCGGCTCTATAACACTTGACAATAGGGTTTGTGAGGTCGGTTGTTGACCTTATAACGCACGATGAAGAAGAAGACTTAACTATAGCTCTGTCCACCCCTTAAGAGTCAAGAGCGCGACTTTATGTATCAAAAACTATCATACTTCTATCACAGTCCAGGAAAAACTGCATCATCTATAACGAGAACCAATAAAGATAATATAAACCTCATATAAACGGATACTATCATAAAAAATAGCGTTAACTGAAAACGGTAGCGATCTTCTCGCGGCATTGAGCGCCCGCGCAATCACAATGGCGTCGCACGCACACGGTAATGTGTTGTTTACCGGCTTCCGTCATCTCGTCTGTAGTTTAATAATCTGTGGACACTGACTTGTCGTGCGTACTTTTAATTTATGGCTCTCGTATTTTTCCGATTCTTGTGTAGATTTAATTAAAACGTCGTTGGAGGTGTAAAGTTTTTTTCCTTAACAGAACTAATTGCGTATACCAAAGTGGTAATATAGCAGGCGCAGACTGGTGGTGCAAAGACTGCAGAGACCTGTAACGCAGTTATCAGTGCTTGTGCCTTCAGTATCAATGTCAGCAGTTTGATTCTCAACGGGCCAATATTTAAATAATAAACATTCGTTTCGGGTTTGGATGTATTTTTGCATTTGTTTATGAATATTTTCGATGATATCCGAATGCTTACAAGTGTCGCATGATTTTATTTCTATGCAAATTAACACCTTGTCAGCACTTATTTACTGCTGTCACTAACGTAGATTGTGCGTGGCGCACATAGGTAACTTTGCCCGATCTAGCGAATAATAAATAGTATCGTCATTAAAAAATATAAAAATTATCTACCTTTGACAAATCTTTCTTTTATAAGTTTCAGATAGTAACATTGCTACTATTTATGAGGAGATCTCAACAAAAACTACTTAAGTTATTGAAATGAAATAAGTTTATTTGCATGAACACAGTAATATATATTGAGATATTATTATATAATATTTTAAATGAAAAAAGAAAAATAATAAACTAAGTCTGCGGCAGCCCTTGGCACCAAAAGTTAATGTAATTCAAAGAAGTACATGTTATAGTATTTAAATAAAAAAAACTATGACGAACACGCGCGAATATAGACTTTGGCAGCTTTTTAAAAGAAAAAAAAAAGACATGTAATTTACTAACACGGTTGTTATACACAATATTGACATAATATGTAATTAAAAAGAAATAGTAACAACTTCCATAGTTAACTCACAATACTTAAGTACCTATAATATTATTGATAATGAATTTATTGTTATTTTTTTATGTAAAAACGTAAAACTGCAATCTATTACCGATAAAACCACGAACTACAAACCAACGCGATCGAGTTGCACAGAGATCTTTCGTTTTTCAATTACCCATAATTATGATAAGTGATTTTCAAGTTGAGTACCCTCATTATCGGAGACATACCAATAATGCATTTATTAATTCCTAGAAAAATAAAAGTGATCTGTGTGGCGAGGCATAGCAATAGAAAAAGTGGTAGATAGCATCTGCAACGCTGCACGCATTCTTCACGAAAAAAAGAAAAGAAAATTTACTGCCAGAATTATATTGGCAGATTTTCTTAATTTTAAATATTCCATTGCATCAGGAAACCCATATTTGTACCCTGATTCATTTCGGAACAATAATAATTGTGGTTTTTGTTAAAAAAAGGGTTCGTCGGCCTCTTACAATCATGCCCATTTTCAGTTCGAGTGTGATCGGCGGTCACCTTGGCCAAGGCGCATCCGTCCTCTGTGGCGACCTTAAAAACTCATGATGATCGTTTTGACCACCTTTATTTAAATACAACAATAATTTAAAATATTATTAATCGGCTCTAATAACTCCATTAACAGCCTCCATACATGAGCGGGTGAGTTCTGGGTTAAAATTTTAGTGGTTTAAAATTGTGTTGGAAGACTTTGGAAGACGAAAATCAAGATAAACGCGTGTTTCGGAAAGCAAGTTTAGCCACTGTGGTTGCTGGTCAGAAGCCTTTAGCGGTCCAATAATTCAGACTCTGGAGTTTGTCACCCGACTCCAGGGTTTGTCGGGTTGGTCATTGATCTTACAACCTACACGAAATGATGAATAAATCTATAGGTTGTTGGCCCTATTTATAATCGGGATCCACACGGAAACTGCCCCAATTTGAATAGTTATAGAATATCATAGTATTCTTAGAAGTGGATATAGTCATTATTAATCATGACCTGCAGCTTTCTCATAGACTGTTTTACTGTTAGAACCATAGAAAAATAATAGAACAAAAATATAAATAAATGGCACGTACTTTATGTCCTTGCTACGGCGTAGCAAGTGGCTACGAGCTATGAACTACAGGAATAACCATCGGACGCGTTCCGTACATACAGGACACGTGACAATGTGAACGCTGATCTTGAAAGTAACAATTTATTTCTATCTCTCACTCACTCCGTAAATGCGGTACAAAGGCGCGAGGAAAATATCCCTAGTTACTTTTGTGAATCGCTCAAAAACCGAGTCAATTTAAAAGCTGGAATTTTTGCGACAGCAGTCGATAATGTAGTTCGTGGTTCACTCGAAGATACGGTTGACTTATATTAACGAGGAGGGATCAAAAAGTAGTGAGAATGAAATAGAATATAATGACTATTGATAACTTAATAATTTATTTTTCTACATAGTCTCCGAGTCTCTCTACACACCGAGTCCAGCGCTTTTCCAAGGCTTCAATCCTTTTAAAAAAAAAGTTTTGTCTTGGTCCTGCAAAAAGCTCTCCACGGCATCCATCACCTCGTTATCGTCTTCGTACCTGTTCTTTCAATTTGGGGAACAGATAAAAATCGCTAGGCGCCAGATCTGGTGAATAAGAGGGGTGGTCAACCAATTCGAAGCCAGCTTGCTGAATGGCAGCCATCGCAACTGCCGACCTGTGCGCGGGTGCGTTGTCGTGATGAAATAGCACGCCCCTTCGAAGTTTCCCTCTCCTTTTCTCTTTGATAGCATTCCTCAACTTGGGAATTAAAGCTGCATAATATTGGCCTGTAATAGTGGTTCCACGCTCCAGGTAATCAATCAACAATATCCCTCCTGAGTCCCAAAATATTGAGGCCATAACCTTGCCAGCCGATGCCACGGCACGAAACTTCTTCGGGGTCGGTGATGATGGCCGTTTCCATTGCGAAGATTGCTGTTTTGTCTCAGGATCAAAATGATGGACCCATGTTTCGTCCATTGTTACGAAACGAGACAAAAAGTTCTCAGAATCTTCTGGAAACTTGTCCAACAATATCTTCGAAATGTCAAGTCGATTTTGTTTCTGACTGTCGGTTAACATTCTCGGCACCCATCTTGCGGAAACTTTTCTCATATTCAAAGATTGTTTCAATATGGATTGAATACTTCCATATGAAATGCCCGTTTCTTGAATTAAGTATCGGATGGTAACTCTTCGATCGCTCAATACAATTTTCTCGACTTTCGCAACATTTTCTTGGGTGACTGACGTCGATGGACGGCCGCAACGATGTTCGTCTTCCGCGCTCGTTCTCCCTACTCGAAATTGAGAAGTCCACCTTGCGACAGTAGAATACGGCGGAGCAGACTCTCTTAATTTTGCCTCCAAATCGCAATGAATCTCTTGAGTCGTTAACTTTTTTAAACAGAGGTATTTAATAAAGGCTCGCACTTCGTTTTTCTCCATTTTCGAGAACACGTTCCGACACGAAGCAAACAAATAACTACATTCAGAAAAAAACAAAAGAGAATCGAAGATTTTTTTTTCTTTATTAATATTACAAATATGTATCTGAGCTATGCCTGCCAGTATTTTTTTTTCTTACCAAGGAGTATGTCGTTCTCACTACTTTTTGATCCCTCCTCGTATCTTGTATAAATCGCTAAGTGTGCTTTCTAAGGCAAAAATGTTACGAGGACTCGACTTTAAACGAGAATATAAGTCGCGTGTTGACTTTCTTCAGTACACCTATTTTCTTATATTTACATAGCGAAAATTTTGCCGATCTAGGACAAGACTCAAACCTGTATCCTAGTTATCATTCGACTTATTTTCTTTTTGTTAAAAAATAATAGAAAGAATTGAACATTTATTTTACATGATAAAATATTAAAATTTTATCTTTTGTAAAGAGTGCAAGTAGATAGGTACTAAGCCTATAAGAATGATAATTTATTGCATATAAAAATGTGCTATTACTAGAGATAACACCGCGTTTGCAGTCTGTTGTAGAGGCTTAGATACAGCAATAATATTATTATGAAATATTTTAGATCCTGAATCAGATTATGTGAACTGTGTAAAAACCTAGAATTCCTAAGATTATTGTTATCACTTTCAGGCCAGCAAATAAAAATCATGTTTGTATTTTCATAACGTGTTTCATCCCTAGCTCTGTCACCTTGACGTTTGTATTTTTTTTAAAGAATGTGCATAAATGTAATTAAAAGTAGTTTTTCATCATCAAAATATAAACTAAACCCTAGTTTACTTTACCCAGTTTTGGTGTAACGATTAACATCTCTCTTGTTTGTGACTAATTCGAATCATATTGTTGTTTGGGTCGCACTTGAGACGGTAAATTAGAAATACAACAGCAACGCCCGGCATCCGATATTTAGAAAAGTGCAACTTTAGGTGCAGATTGGCTATCCCTTTGCAATTAGTATACAAGTTTTCTCGCAATGTTATTCTCCAACATGAGAATGAATAAATGCACTTACATAACAATATCCATCGTATCACAACACGGTGACACATACTCATAGGTGCGTAATCGATCGATCGAACCAGGGTTTATCCGTTAGGAAGCCCTGTTCTTACCAAGCACTTACTTACGGCGCTCTTCACATCACACTAATATTATGTGAAAATGTATTTGGATGTTTGTTCCACCTTCACGCTTAAAGTACTCAACGGATTTGGATGAATTTGGAATGAAGATAACCGCGCCGCCGCTAGTACAAAAAATATAAAAAAAATTGTTGGTTTTTCAAACGACTTCATCGTTTTTTGTGTTTTTTTGGTAGATGAAAGACTAAAGAAAGATATTGGTTATTACTGCAGGAAAACTTCTAATTCCCACGGGAAAATTCTGAAATGTAACAATTGAAGCCGGGGGGTAAGGGTGATCGATCAGGCTTTAGTCAACTAGCTGGACCAGTATGGATTGGTCGACACAACCTTTGAAATTCTTCACAGGTGTGTGTAGATCTCTTCTTGATGTTTACCTTTACAGTAAGAGCGTCGAACAAGCTTATATGAATTCTAGTATGAAAATCTTATCAATCCTAATTGCTACGTATACTCTAGTCTACTTCCAGCTAATGAGGTTAACTGACAATTATTGTTAATCGGCTCAGGGTTGCCAATCACCAGATCACTGGACGTCGAGTGCTTATGTCTACTACATCCACGAAGGTTGTAGACGAGCGGGTTTTTAACAAACTGTGTCTTTAAAACGCATCATTTATTTAGTTTTTTATTCGTATCTAATCGCTGAATTGGTCGACTTTGCCACCCTAAAGCGCCACTTTCTCTTCGTGGACGTTGGAAATACAATTCTTGGGAAAACCCTGTCAACGACATTGCATTTGTTGTCTTCGTCTCCTCTTGGAAGTGTTTGAAAGGGATAATGATGGCTATTATTACTTTATCATACCCATTATGATCACTTGCTTATTCCAATATACCCCTTTTAAGGTTTACCGTGGTAAAACATGTAAGTCGCGATTAACTTCAGGTTTAGCGGGGTTTGGGTTTATTTGAGTAGGTAGGATTCTCTTCACGGCCACTGTCCTGTTTGTTTCATATACTCGTTTTGTTTTTAATAGATGGATAAAAACACTGTCTATTTATACAAACCAAGTTAGATTTCTAAATATCAAAAATATGTATAGTTAAAAAACATGGATGTAGTAGTCATAAGCACTCGTAGTAAAAAAAACTAAAATAATTCACATCATCATCATCATCGTGTGGGTTGTAAGGTCGACAACCGACCTCACAAACCCTGGTGTCAGTGTTATAGAGTCGCCAAAGGCAATTCACAGCAAAATGTATATGCGAATTGAGAAGCCAGGCGAGATCGAGACTAATACAACAACTAGACACATTTTTATTTTCAGCCGCGCTGAAACCGCTCGTCTACACCGCAGCAAATGCACCGAAACGTCAATACACGTAATACTACCATCTCTTTCACTCGCACGGCGATTAGGTATCGTGCTGTTTGTGCCTCGTTCTGTTATTGTCGCGTACGTGTAAACAGAGCTCGATTCGCGTGCTTATGAATGTCAACGATGGTATGTAAATACCTACACGTCTATATACGTCTACACTTGCATTGTGTATGTATTGGAAAATTTCGGCGTCGATAACTACTTTATGCTAAATGATAACAGGTTATGCGCTGGTATCGAAGCTGTCTACATTTCACACAATTCAATGCAATGCAATATTATTGACATTAAACATTAACTGAACAAGGCGGACTTAATTCGCCGTGTGGTGACGGCAGCGTAGAATACATATGTCACCAACCTCTACTCTTCCCGTGGGTGTCGTAAGAGGCGACTTAGGGACTACACATTGAACAGGGAACGGGCAGCAGCGCTCTCTGGTACAGTAAGCTTTTAATCTGCGATCTCCAACTTGCCTGCCAAGCGTGGAGATTATGGCAAAACCCTCGGCTCATAGTCCAGCAGTGGGCTGTAACGAGCCGTTGATGATGATGTTGAACAAGGAGGAGGTCTTATTGATTGATATACCTCATCAACAGACCATAAACACCACCAAGGGCTCGAACCTAGGACCTCCGTAATAAGCACCGATCCTTTTACCGCTCAGCTACATTTTTGGAAGGTATTACGCCTTAAACTAATCACTATTTATGTTTGTAATTCACCGTGTAAAACAAAGATGTTCACTTCCACGTAGATAGAACACGTGTCAACTCTCAAGGATAAAAAAAAAACCATACTCTTCTATCGACAAACAAACAGCGATCAATAAATTGTAAATAAGCCGCAAAACATAAAAGCAAATCAACAAATGATACCCAAGTATCATTACATATTAGCTTTGTGATCATTTGACTGAGAGAGTTATATTTGGTCCAAGTTAGATTGGTCATAGGTTTTCAATTCTATAAACAAATGAAGCTTTTCTAATATTTGAATTTACACAAAAATATGTATTTTGCTATCAAAAAACTTAAATTAA
Source organism: Carpatolechia fugitivella (assembly GCA_951230895.1). Lineage (NCBI taxonomy): Eukaryota > Metazoa > Arthropoda > Insecta > Lepidoptera > Gelechiidae > Carpatolechia > Carpatolechia fugitivella. The sequence continues at coordinate 16,587,378 of OX579648.1, read as the reverse complement.
CGTCTTTTATTATTAACTACTTTTTGATTCTGACCAAACAGTACATTATTTTAGGTAATGATTTTTTACAGTTTTTAGCACTATATCTGTTGCCTTATTGAATGTTTTGGTAAAATTTTATATCAGCCACTAAATTAGACTCACTTTATCCGACCTGGCTTTGTTTGTCTTTATTTTGCTACTGACAGAATCTAAAGACACTTAGGACCACACTAAAATAGTCTGTTTTTTTTAGTGTAGTGAACAACCACGAATGTCTTAAAACATACACTTTGGACCATTTACAGCAATCTAAGTAATTAATTATTTCAAGTTTGGACCAATGATATTATATCATCGGTTTGAACTTATAAAGACTGTTTTTAGATCAAATTATACTGTGACGAAATTATTTAACTTAGGTGAGGTCCGTATGAGGTCATTTGGATACTGAGGCAAGATCAGGTACCAGGCCCCCATGAGTCACCAGGCGGTGGACTTCAAAGAGTTTGTCACTCAAGCCCACTCATAAATTGTTTTGACGAATTATGTTTATAGTATTGTGTTTAATATGGAGTTGATTTTATGTAGAGCACTTAACTTTGATTTGGTTAGACTTCCGAGAATGTAATTTGTTATGACTTCTAAAACTGGCCAAGAGCGTATCTAACGCGTAGATTTTTAATTTCCCAGTAACAACAATGTACCTATTTGAAGAAGTTTATTGCCGACAACCATGCTAGACTGTCTGACTTTGGTGTCTCTCAAAATAAAACTATGAATGAATCAATCGATCAATCAGCCTATTGCAGTCCACTGCTGGGCGTAGGCCTCCCCAAGGGCGCGCCAAAGTGCACGATCACCCGCTTTCCTCATCCAGCCACCACCAACGACCTTTTTCAGGTCATCAGTCCACCTGGCAGGGGGGCGTCCCACGCTACGTTTCCCGAGACCTCTATTCGAGAACCCGTCTGCTCCAACGCTCATCGGTTCTACGACAGACGTGGCCAGCCCACTGCCATTTCAGCTTGCTACACTTCTGGACGATATCAAACTACAAAACTATAACTACAAGACGATACAAAACTATGAATTAAACTCGAAATTATTTTATACGAAAGTGTATCTCAATACTCAATATGTCCCAAAAATTAAAGTTTTTCCCGATTAGGGTGTAAATGTTACAGGAGAAGATGAATAGATATTTCAAGCTACCATCTATTATATTTTAGAAACTATATCATATCTTCTTAGTCAACATGTGCCATCTTAAGCCTCGTCGTCAATTGAAGTCATACGCAAACCCGAATATTCTAAAAAAAGACGAAAGTATTGCCTAAGTTTATTGCGAAATCTCTAGTTATTTTCGGTTCCTTCTGATCGACAACGTTATATCTATTATCAGTTGATAAAAAATGGTTCACTGTTTATTATAATTCAGTCGGAAAATGAGTCATTTACATCTGGACGGTCCAGGTCAGGACAATTACCTATACATTCCTACACAACACAATCTTTCAATTTTCCCAGGCTTGTGCAGATCTCTTCAAGTCTTTATGGTGTTTACCCTCACTATAAGAAACCGTTAAATGAAAGTATACGTAATGAATTCCAAATTTAAATACAAACTGTCACGCCCCAAAGTCAAAGTCAAAATAATTTATTTCCATAGGATGTTATTACATCACTTAGATCCGTCATTACATTTTTTTGGGTGAGTTCTAACACAATGGCGGAATCTGTGGAGAAGAGCTCACCGAAGAAACTCCACAGTCGTCGCATCTTTTGCGTTTCCTTTTTTAAATAAAAAAATAAAATATTACAAAATTAATGCTAATTAAATATCGAAAAGGCCTGCCACTCAAGCAATCTATTCCCATGGACATGGGAACCGTAACCTCCGTAACAGAAGGTAGCATTTCTACCCACTACACTACACCACCTACGCACTTCAATATTGTCTTCATCTAATTCAATGTTAACTCAGACTTTGCTAGATTTGTCACCGCCATAAATATTAAATATACAATAAAATTTCACATGTGTTTTGTGGTACCTACCTCATTTATTGCTTCAAACAATTACAAAGTTCTTAACATTGACAAAGTCACTAAGAAAAAAAAATTGTTGAAAGTCCACAGATTTAACAAACTACAAATCATTTTAATAGAGGCAGACAGACATGATTAGAAGGATGGAAGGCCAAACCTATATACATCCTAGAATAATTGTAAACTAAAATAAGACTACGTGAGCGTCGGTGGTCTAGTGGCTAGGGCCGCTGCCTCCCGTCTGGGAGACGCGGGTTCGATCTCCACCACCATCTACCAATTTTTCGAATTTCGAATTCATATGTACGTTTATTCGACGCTCTTACGGTGAAGGAAAACATCGTGATGAAACCTGCACACTCTTGCGAAAAAATTCAAAGTTTGTGTGTGAAGTCGACCAACCTGCACTGGGTCAGCGTGGTCGACTAAGGCCTAATCACTCTAAATCAGGGTAGGCTCGAGCCCCTCGGTGGGGACGTAAATGAGCTGTTGTGCGTATATGACGGCACAGGATTGCTAGACCTCTCTATTTCTCTATACAAAGACCTAAATAAAAAAATATTTATTGGTTAGTGTACATGCTGAAATATATTAACAATTAAGGTTGCCTGGAAGAAATTGCTACCTTAGCAATAAGGCCGCCGCCTTACTTTCGTACGTTACTTCCAAATTCTTGTGTGCAATAAGTATATTTTAATCTATTCAAGCAATCTCGAGGTATTCATCTCAATGGGAGGGAAGTACTATTTGACGTCATTCCTCAGATTATGCGATTAAATTTTAAAAATACCATGCTTACGTTCATTCAATGCAAGTATTTGCTGTGTTACTATCGTCATACATCATAAGTTACTCCCAATGACGTCACTCTAACCGCAGATCATCCGAAACGCCAAAGTTTTTACGCGACTTGACTAATCCTAATTTGGGGAAAGATTCAAGGTCAAAGCGTCTTTCAAATGACTTATCTATTCGTCCTGTACTATTTACTTTACAACATGTTGTAGATAAAATGGTATTTCATAATGGCAACGAGTTTTTCGGAATTCACACAAATATACATAATAATGATATCGTATTTTGAGTGATAGAGATATTGCCTATTGACTTTAGTGATTAGCAAGAGACTGTAAAAGAATTACATAATTGTTATTTTAAGCTTTATAGTTTGAAACTCGGATATAAAAATTATACGTTTTTGTAAGGACTCTTAATTTATTTGTAATTCGCGGCTATGCTTGCGTTGTGTAAGATTTCTCCCGTGGGAAAAGACTTTTTACAGTAAAATCGTATGTTAATCCAGGGTACAAACTACTTACATTCCAAATTTCCTCCAAATCGGTTCATTAGTTTAGGCGTGATAGCGGAACAAACATCCGAATACCCAAACATACTTTCGTGTGATTAGTGTGACTTAAATTAATTTGTATAAAAATATAAATTGCACAGAATGATAGACACTTTTGGTATGACCAAATTCACTTCTTTGCGTAAGTACTTATTTATTCATCATCATCAACAGCTCATATACGTCCCCACTGTACTGTACTGGGCCCCAGCCTTATTTATTACATTATTATAACGAATTCTCCATTTTTATTATGAAAATGACCACTGAACGCTAGCAACACCGAATCGATTTCTTCTATTAAATCATCGTTGATAGGTCAAATAAGTATTAATTAATATACGATTCATTGATATGAAAAAGACATTGAGTGCTATTGTGATTTTATATTATTAATTTATCAGACCTCAAGTCGACATGATTCTTTGGACCTTTACCTTTTTGATTATTTTAGGAATTCGTATTGTATGTTAGTTAATGGATCAAGGTCAAAGTTTGATGTTGACACCTCTAAATCAGCTGCTTATCTTTTATCCTTTTTTTTCTGAGATAAATGAAAGAATTAGGAATAAAAGCCTACTTCAGTCTATAATGTGATAGTAGATTTGACTTCTGTTTTTTTTTTAACTTCATTGTTCTTGTTTTTTTTAAAGTGAATGAATGTTTGTTATTTTAATTGTGCGCGCCTGTCCTCCAATTAAAATTTGACGAACGATGTTTTTAGCAAATGTTTTGTAATTTTCTATTTTAACAAAATCTGCAATTTTAATTTACACACTTCACGTTTGTAACTAATGTAAAGACAAGATTAATTTAGTAAATTACAATAATAAATTAGGGACAATGAATTTGAAAGTGAAGAATAAATTATAATAAAACCTGAATCTAACGTTTTTACTTTGATTTTGGCTTTAATTTGAATTATTTTCCATCCACCTTTGACCTCAGACTTAAATGTGAAATGGGTTGAACATCAATGTAACACTACAACTTTTGCTGGAAGTCATTGTTCAAAGAATGTCGTTTAACTTCAAACATTGTGTAGTTCACTATGTTTGTACATTTGAAAAAAAAATGTCACCTAGCCTCCTCAATTACTAGCAATAAAACAAATGATTGTGGGCCTTTGTTTGTGCTTACGATACTGCAGCAACTAGAAGTTACGTGATCACCTTACGAAAGCACTAAGCTGAAACGAATGTAACTCAGTGCGAAGAGGAAGCGAATCGGCGCGAACAGCGACAAGAATGTAAAAATTATGGAAATGACATCACAGAAGATCATCAATGATGGTACGCCAGCCTATCATGTGCTTTCAGGAGAAAAAGATGAATTGTCGTGAATACTCAACAAATGTGTAGGATTTGGAGATTGGATGTATTCTGGATACAAAATTGCGTTAGACACCGAGATAGCAAATGTACAAATACTGCATCAATGCAATAGAAGTGGAAATCACATTAGTCGTATCACAAAATCGTCGTCATCACATTAAGTGGGTTGTATGTAGGGTCGATGATCAATCTCATAACCCTGGTCACCGTAGAGTCAAAATTCTTGGGCCATCAAAAGCTTCTGATATGGCTCACGAACTCATTACTGTTCATCATTTACTTTTCGAACAATCAGGTGATTCATCCTGCAATATCCTAAATTCTCAACCAAACAGACTAGTCATACTAACTTTGACAGTGTTTCCACTGCAATTCAAACCTAGAACTAGAACATCTGGATCGAGGGCCCAACGCTCATCCAAATCATGGAGATTGGACACTGTTATAAAATCAATTCTTGGAGGAGGCTTTTGTACAGCAATTTTGCAAGCATTTCGGCTGAAATTATGATACAATTAAGAATAAGAATACATTTATTTACAGCACATACAGGTACATAACATAGATATAGCAATTAACAGACACAAACGAGCGTAAACATGCGCAGTGGCAATCCAATCCGATCGCTTCCCAACCACAGACCTACCATCATACCTGTGAAATGGCCAAAATTGGAACTACAACCATTACCATGGAAATGTCAACATTCAATATAACTATACATAGATTAGATATTTTCGATTGCCATTATTTCTACTGGCCGTCTTCAGGTTTAGCGCGCCAGCTGTCGGTTCCAGCACACCTGTTACATCGCGTGTTTGGTAAGACGCGCGGGCGCAGTGAAAGTGATTGCGCTGTGTCGCGAGCGCGTGCTGTGTCGACCTTGCCTTATACGCCAGTACTTGCACTCGATGCACCACGCGGTATGATTTTGCGCGTTTAACCGCGTTCTCTATGCCACATAAACAATGCATTTAACTATGTAGTAAGCAAAGATCCTGTAACCTTCAAACTTCAGACATTTTTTAATTTTTATGATAATGGCTAAGAAAATGAAGCAGCACTGATTGTATAGTATAAAATAAGTAGTCTTGGAAAGTTATTTGGAGTCGCTGATGAAACTTGTAAGGATGAAACACATGATAGAACGCATACAAAAGCATTATCGGTCAAGGACGAAGATGATTTTCAATGCAACTGTGATGGAAGCTCAAAATTAGGTAAAAACCACCAAAAATATTGATGCATAAGATGCAAAGACAATAAAATTGATTATATACAAGAGAAAATAGAGACTTTATAGTCTTAAATTGAAAACACAAAAGTAACTGCGAAATGGTAACTGTTGTTATCCGTCGATGGTCACGTGCGCGATTCAACAGCGCATGAGTTAGGACGTGTGTGCGTTTGCAGATTTCGCAATAGTATTCGAAACCTGCTCGAATTGTTCTGCAGTTTCATCATACTTGCCGGGGGCGAGTGAAAGATTAACATAAGTAATATCCTAACCTTTTTTTTTATAATAAAGGAGTGTTTTTGTAAGCTCTTATACATCTCCAACGAAATGCTCAAGCCAACCCTGAAGAGTAAACAGACTTTAGTTCTTGGTCGAGTTCGCAACCCTTTAATTAGCAGGTGTGTTCACGTTCAATCATGATGATGATGTTTTGTGTGTGCTGTAAATAAAGATCTTTCTATTCTATTCTATTCTATGTTTTTCTTCATCGCAGTAACGTCGAATAAACGTAAATGCATTCCATAATTCATTGGCACAGTTCGAATCGGATGGTCCAGCACGGCACAGGAAGCATTAACAATGTGTATTTCTATTGTAAATGTTTTATTATTTAAAAAAAATAAAAGTACAAAAGATACGAGTCCTGTGGAGTTTATTCTGGCCGTTCTTCTCCACAGAAGGCGTACTTGTAGTGAACGAGCCATCTTGCTTTGACGTCGAAAAATTATTTTGTTAAATCTGGAAGAGGAACCTGACTGAACAAGGTTCAATCCCGTATACCCAGTTAAATAAAATGAACACTCTTGTGAGTCATGCAATCACTCAGACAATTTTCCAAACGAGTATGTTGCAGCGCAGGGGCGGTGGCACTACTATGCATCTTGAACACTCACACACACCCCCCTACCCTACATACCCCCACATATACATACATACATACACTGTCACACATACATAGAGAGACTGTTGACTGGTTGGTGGACAATATAATAATGTTGTATTGTTTACAAAATAACCCAATCCCAAGACTTAGTCGTAGGGCCAACCACTCAACAGTTTCTCTCCCTTGTTCCATACACACACACAGACACCCCCACATGATGGAGGGGAGAGAGGCTAGTGGACTTCCGATCCCAAGCATTCATCTGCGTAGGGCTGGCCTCCCTCTCTTCCATCCTTACACTCACTACACAATCACCCTCCACATACACAGCACATACACCTTTATACTTACCCCCCACACCCCGAAACATATTACTATGTATATATTACTATGAATTTTATATAGAATCACTTTTTTCTTTTCTTTCTTTGTATCGAATAAAAAAAAAAAATCTTTCTCCCTACCCTTGATAAAATGTAATATGTGATCTTCGTTATTGGCTATGTATAATTTTAATGTCACTTATTTAAGATGTGTTTATGTGCTGTGAAGTATCACTAATAATAAATAAATAAAAAATAAAAAATACTTCGAATAAAGACACTTTTATCTTTATCTTGAATTAATCAGGTTTCCTCTGCCCTAGCTAGTACACCACCGACTTAGTTGTGTTACTCGAAAGCTGTTATGTCTATATCTTCACTGCTTATTTATATGGAGCTTTCAATATTACTATTAATACTTACTTGATTTTAGTACAGAGAAAAGTTTGAAGCATGATTCCACAATATGAACTGAAAATCGGTTAAGCAGATTAGAACAATAAAACGTGGATATAGGTAGGTAAAATATAGGAGCGTGATCTATGTATTCTGTTAGAAAAGAAATTTCAATCGGTAGATTTAAAGATAAAGATAATTAAGTGAGCAGCAGTGTGAAGCATGTAGTCGAATGGAGACTGATGAAATTGTAATTAATAAATAAATCAGAATTTTCATATACAAAGCTATGATAACAGGTACAAAATTAAATAAATAACATTACCAAGTCGTCAAAATAAAAAATAAAGCAAACCTAATACATAACGCGCGCTAACAATTTTTTCAAGTGATCGTTAAAATAATGGCTTACCTAACTGAATAGAAAGTAGAATTAAGTTTGTTAAATACAGGTTCATGCACCACATAATGCAGAAGTGTAAATAAAGAGGTGTATGTATACATTCGAATGCGTATACATAAAGGCATATACATCAATTACGTATTGGCAAATAAGTGCGCATTTGTTTCGGGGCCACGTGAACGGGCGACCTCTCGCCTTCATAATAGTGATGTTTCCTAGTAACTAGTATTGTGTAACAGATAAATACTTGTTAGCGGCGACGCGGAAGTCTTTTGCGTACCAAAAATCGTAAATCAGAATTTAAAATTCAAAATACAACAAGGCCCAACAATATAAAAGATATATTTAGACAAATGCAATTACATGCTAAATCTAATAAGTAGATTTGTATAAGTCGCATTTAAGTGCTAATTTATTGAAAGAAGAAGGTATTATTGCAAGGGCGATGAATTATTATTGTTAGCAAAGATATATTTAGATAAATGGAATTACATGCTAAATCTAATAAGTAGATTTGTTTAAGTCACATATAAGTGCTAATTTATTGAAAGAAGAAGGTATTATTGCAAGAAAGATAAATTATCATTGTCAGCAAAGCGACGTATTTGTTGTAACGTCTTCATTTACAACTTAAATAACTAGTTATATTAAAATATTAATTCGTATTCTTTTAGGTGCTTATTTTATCCTCGAGTTATTAAGATGAATAGAAACTCATAGAAAACTTCAATAAAACTGTGATCAAGTTCACCAAAACGATCACGGACCGTGTCATTACTATTATGAGTTTCCTTACTTTATAACATTATTCAAAGTATCGACGGAACAGCTCTTGCATCCAATGAAGGTGTAAATACTAGTTGTAATGAAATCTTGTTTGGTAGCTCTAGTCTAGTCGACTAGTAAGAGCGTAACAGTCGAGCATTAAGTTAAGGCATTTACCTTTCCTAGGCGAAGCTGTCCTCAATTCAAGCACCGTTGATTTATGCCAATGCAAGGAATGCCGCCGTGATATTAGAGACAAATTTTGTGCAATTCCCCACCAATATGACGTCTGTTGACATTCCTGCAACATGCAGCCCATTTTTAACCTCATTTACTTCGTTAAAGCTGTTTTTATGCGAATCATAGTTCGAATTAATCCGAGAGGCTCGAGCCTACTCTATTTATATTATTTGAATTTAAAATTTTGTATTTTCTACTTACTTCATGACTTCTACTATACACTGAATCGTTCGCTGACAATTTCATCAAGAAATCTCCACATTTATATCACATCTTATTATATTCAGTTCTTTCCTTTCCTCATCAAATATTGCCAATCAAACGAAATATAACTTAATATGATAACACTATTAAATGACAGGCTCCATTAGTTTGAAATAAACCATTATTAAAATGGCGAAAACGAAAGTTTTTTTTTAGTTGTGAGTTGTATACTTTTATGTTTAGAATAGGTTTAACCATTTAATTTATTTAATCTCTTCATGTTTTCATTTGAACATTTGTTCGTATATGGCATTGTGATGTTAGGTAGGACGTGTCTTCATCGTTATTTCCTGGTTTCACCTTTCCTCCTTGTCTTGTCTAAGAACTATAACTTCAATTTATTTTCTTACATAGGTACTTTAATAGGAAGAATGTTTTTAGTGGAAGAGCATGTACTAGTGACCATTATTTTTATAAAAAACATTTATATTATTTATTTACTAACCGTTAGACCGTCAATTTTAGATGTAAGCAGCTAATATAAAAAATGTTTTATTCTACCTATTCTACCTACTTAATAATGTTACGTAGTTTTCAGTCTTACAATCAATAAAATTTTCACAATATGCTAAAAACTACAAAGTAGGTAGGTATATCAAATTATTATAAGGGGTGTCTGTTGTCCCGTTTTGGCTGTAATGCCAAATAATGAGAAATTATAGCAACAATGTGCTTTATACGACGATGACACTGTTATTTCACAACAAAAAATAAAATGCATTTTTTTCTGTTGTGTCTAGTTTATGACGCAGGTAGAAGTGAGGTAGAATGTATTATTGCCATCGAGTACCTAGTTCACTAATTATTCTATTGGTCACTAACGACTCTACGTATTGTTATTAGGGCTGTACTTACACGTGATTATGCAATGATGCCGATGATTAGTGTTGTCTACCCACTTATTATTCCAGTTTTCTACTATTGTCCGCTAACAATTATTTTTATAGCCACGTGATCTTATTTACAAATGGAAACACAAATACGAGACTAAATTAAAACTTCTTGTTTTGAAAGAAAGACGTGTTGTTGTGTGTTAGTCATTTTTATAGTGATTGAAAAGTAGGCCGCCGAAGACGTTACCTTGACGTAGACCATTTTGTGCAGCTTCATATCTTATTTATTCGTTATCGATTTTCTTGTTAGATACGAACTGACACGTGCTAAGGGCAAAGTTGTCTTCTACGAACGATGTAATAATAGTTATGATACATCTGCTTTTTTATAAATTGAGATTCACACGTGTAGTTTGTCTTATATTTTATGATAATTTAAATGAGTTGTCTTGCACTTTATTCGTAATCTCTCGTGGGAATACACAATCTCGCAGAAAAAGAACGTCGATCCTCTGCTCCGTTGTTGGTGCGTAAAAGAAGGACGCACCGACAAACACGCTTTTAAACTTAATTATTAGGAGGAATTGAAATCATGCAATTAAATGAATAAATAAGTACGAACATCTGAATTTTCCACTGTTCGCGTACTTATAATGTTCAAATTGTACAAACCGGGGCAAGATCGTTATCTAAAACAGGAAAACGCGATCGCCCGCGTAATGTAGTGACATTAAAATTATGTTCTTGTCAACAACGTGTTTGTCAAATTGAAACAGCAATTTGTCATAAATGTTATAAATCGATTATGAGTTCGATTTTTTATAACAACAGGTGTTATTCTCTTGTAAAGACTGTTGCTATGTGGTATAAAGGTAATTGCTTCGTAAGTTTATCTTACTCTTTATGATTCACGAATCGAATATTTCACATGTGTGATAAGCAAAATTAAACGCTATTGTACAAAATCAAACAATAGTGTACGTACGAATAAATAAAACAAACGTAAGCACGTTTCGCGTATTCTGGAAGCATTTCGTTGTGCTTGGAGACCCATCAATGATGATATTGATGATACTATAAAGGTAAATAACAATATGATTCAAAATGTAAATGTAGAAGACCTCATTGTGAGGAGTGACATTGAACGCTCGACCCGATTCCGGGCGAACGAGGCCGAGCGGCCGACTGCACTGTCGTTGTTTACTCAGACTAACTTATTACATGATCATCACTGCGATGACTATTGTCAGTATAATTGTTTCCAATTAAAGTCGTCCGAAAAAACTTCGGCAACCTTGGAAGAGTAGTTAGCGAAACGCGATAAGACGAGGCAAATAGAATTACATATATAAATATAGATGTCGCCTCGTCTCGTATACAATATACATATTAAATTTAAGTAGATAACTCTGGGATAGGTAATTGAATAAGATATGTTTTTGATAATAGTATCAGCATCGTTATTATTAAATACGTAAATATTTACATACAATTGCAATTGCAAATGTAAATAAAATAATGACCTCAATAATGCTTTAATTTTTTTTATATACTTAATGCCATCTTTTATTTTGTGTTTTTTTACACAACAAACATCTTTGACTAAATGATAAAAAATATGTAGTTTAAAAAAAATAAGATACCTATGTAATGAAAACAAAGTACTCAACCTATGACGACAATATTATAAAATTACAAAACTACGCTTCAACAGTTATAAACGTATGACATTACCCGTCACTTCCGTAACTTGTAGAATTGCTGTGTTGATTACATACGAGTTTCGAAACTTTAAATCAACTGGGTTTGATAGTTTGATTGATAAAATACATGATAATAATGTGAAATTATTTGAATAGATTTTTTAAAGAAGACAACAAAATTTTTCTTGATGGATTTGATTTGAAACTTTTCAAAATAAATCACGACAGAAGGCACGCTTATCCACCTGCTTCAGAAGAAGGGTTTTTTAATTTCAATCATTGCAGCTTGATTGCTTCGTACCTAACGCTAAACTTCATAAATATACAACTTTGACTAATCATTTAATATCAAATTTGCAACAGTTTTCTTGAATATTATATTTAGCATCACCGCACCTTGTGCGAGGTGTGGAAGGGTGAACATGCTCTGGCACGCGACTGACTGGAACCGGTGACCGGTCCGCTCGCACCATTTCTGATAGCCTTCGCACGCCGCCTTGCGGTGCAAGTAGAAAGAAACGTCTAAGCCTTTTGAAATACAAGCCGCTATGTATGCACTAGAATATGACGATAATTTTGGTAGTTCTATAGAGTAACTTTTAGGATCCATTCATTTTTGATAGTTTTTATAAAAATCGGAAACCAATGTAAAACAAAAGGAGTCATAAGGTGAAGCGTAATTAAATTTCAAATATAATTTACTTGTAACAACAAGCCGTGTGGTGACAGCAGAGTAGAATAAATTTGTCACCAACCCCTACTCTTCCCGTGGGTGTCGTAAGAGGCGACTTAGGGACTACACATTGAACAGGGAACGGGCAGCAGCGCTCTCTGATACAGTAACCTTTTAATCTGCGATCTCCAACCCGCCTGCCAAGCGTGGAGATTATGCCAAACCAAACACTTAAGTGGAGGAGGCTCATAGTCCAGCAGTGGACTGTAACGGACCGTTGATGTTGAACAACTTATTTACCTATACATTTAGTAAGCAGACAGACAGCATTAATTTGTCGCTCAAGCTTATAACTTGATTTCTATTATTTCGACATCAAGTTGTCTCGAGAATATCTTCAATGTCCTTTTAGGGCAATTTATTTCACGCACTGGTGCATATTGAAAACAGGCCGCTGGTTAAACATTCTATATAAGTGATCATCCTGGTAAAACTATTCCAGTTTTATATTTAATCTGCAACTCTATGAAGCATTTATCGAACAATACATACGGCTACGGGGGACATCATGTTGGTACACTCTTCAAAAATTGAGTTAAGTCTTAAACATCAACATCATCATCAACGGCTCGTTACAGTGCACTGCTGGACTAATGAGCCTCCTCCACTTAAGTGTTTGGTTTTGCCAAAATCTCCACGCTTGGCAGGCGGGTTGGAGATCGCAGATTAAAAGGTTACTGTATCAGAGAGCGTTGCTGCCCGTTCCCTGTTCAATGTGTAGTCCCTAAGTCGCCTCTTACGACACCCACGGGAAGAGTAGGGTTTGGTGACAAATGTATTCTACTACGCCGTCACCACACGGCAAGTCTTAAACATACTCGTACCAAATTGAGTCAATGAATGAATGAATGAATGAATATACTTTATTGCACACACAGGAATCAATTGTAAATTTTATACGTACCAGGAAACGTTATTAAGTCAAATCGATTTCTGACATGTCTTAAACAATTACTCTGTAAATGTCACTTGTAATAGATATGCAAAATAGCTCCATATTATTAAAATTTGCTAACTTTTTTTAAAACAAACTATATTTAACTCGTAATTAAGAAGTAAACATAACGTATGATACTTCTACCAAAGGCCACCGAAGATTTTGCGTCAGATGCATATCAAATAACTTAAAAACTTAATGCATTCAGCGGTCTCACACACAAACAAAACAAATATTTATGACCAACAAATCTTTTTCGGTGAAGATCACTGGCTGCTTAACGGGTGGCCAATTAATATGACACGCCGTAATAGTATCTATAAGAGAACATATAAACCACGGAATATAAAACAAGCAGCAGTGGCTATACTAGTGATACCAGTAAATCAATAGGACAATAATGTAAATCTGTGCGATTGTCATCGGCGGCGCGACGCGGACGCATGATGTCACTCCTGCGCAGCGATACTAGTAGAAGCAGATTTGGGACGATTTGGTGATCGATTTATAGTTCATAAATCTTATTTCTTTTGAGTTGATGGGGTTAATGTTTTTGAAATTGAGATAAATGTTGTTGTTTCTGTTGTCTAAATTATTGATGGGGAGGGGATTGTTTTATATATTTAAACTCTTGTGTTAATAAATTATCAAGAACGTATAGCCGAAAGATTTTCTAGTCGACCAGCCGCGGATTCAGCTTCTAACATAATTATTGAAGATTCAAATAGAATATCACAATGAGTTAAAACAAACCAAATAACAGACTTTGTGAATGCTGAAAAAATTACTTTTTATCATAATATATTGGTCATGTAAATATTTTTAGCATAAATATAAAATTATGTTACCAAACATCAAGCTTATTACAGAATATCCAGACTATTTTGCTAAATGTCTACCTCACTACAGACACAGTAATAGAGTCAAGTTTTTATGCCTCTACCTACGTGTCATAAACAGTCGCATTGTTGAAGACATAATCTAAATAATAATAATAATAGAACAGAAAAGCATTATTCCTTGAAAAAATAATAATTACAATCCAACACAAACAAACTGTTTAGGGGTAGTTATACACAACTTATGTTAAAACACAAAGCTGAATGCTGTATTGCGTCAAGGAAAGGGTTCATAATAATTTATTTGTATGAAACACGGTTAACAATATGGTGTTATGCATTTTAATTTAAGCACTACATGTTTCGCCTATAAAAGGCATACAAATATTAAGCAGAATTGACAAAGTTAAGTATGTCATCACAATTAAACTTATTTAAATATCGCAATAATGTCAGAAAAGTTGTCAAAGAATTTATATATTATAAGATTATCTTACTACATCTAATACAAAACTAACAGCAAAATATTCTGTGTGTATGTCATGTAATATTATATCTACTAGAGCAGGTAGTACTGGTTGTGAAATCAAGTACCTATCTATGTTACGAAAATCATGCGGTCAACACGTAACATCTATTATAGCATTTATAGTAGTCCAACAATTTTTTACCCCATCAATATAATGTTTGTTCCAAGTTCAAGGTTTAGCGAGTACAATTTAGTTTCTCTTGTCATGTGAATAGAAATTCTTATCACTATAACTTGCTACTAATATAGGTGGTTTGATTCAGGTGGTTTGGTTTTATTTAAAAAATCTTACTTGTTACTGTGTTCAAATCAAATCAAAATCAAATCAAAATTGTTTATTTGCAAGAACACGACATTAAGACGACATTCAATGTTTTGGTAGGAACCATTTGATGAAAATACCTATGTAGTCACACATAGTATTACTTACTTGTTTATTTATAGTAGTTCGTATAACTTATTTATTGTTAATAACCCATTTATATAGGTATATATCTGCGCCATGGTTCCTGATTGAATAGATGTTTTGAAATTTCAAACATTTTCAAGGTGATTATCTACCATGACTTTTGCAGTTACATTTAGCAGAACTTGTCTTGTGTGAACATTGAAAAATAAGTATAATATTGTATTTTGGAACCTCTTGCCATTATCTGCTAATCATAGGTATACTTTAGAAGATGACGAAAATTTGTCCAAAGCATAAAAAACTTGCGCAAGGTGAACCTGACAAAAAACTGATCACAATGCGATTTCTGGTTCTAGGTTGAATTTAAATGAAGTATACGAATTATTTTAACGAAGGGGCCGTTTCTTAGCAACAGACTACATGTCTGCAACAAGTTTACAAGTACAATTCGATTTCAATTACGTATTTTTAATGACATCAAAAAAATATGGGGTTCAAGAGATCATTCTTAAATTCCTGAAGTAAGCACAGACATTTTGTTTTTCGTTGAAAAACTACTTTAGTCTAATCTGAATATGCAACTTTCACAAAGTTGTGGACTTGTCGGCAGGGAGGCGACTAAACACCAATCCGATGATGGTCCGATCACATAGGATGCAAATAACATAGTACCGTGAGGGATGCAGCAACAGAAAAACGATCTACACCAAGAGCTGCTAGGAAATAATAAAAATTAACAGTATTATCCGACGAAACACGTCGCTTTGGCCGTCCACGTAAGAGATGGTGACGCGAGCTTAACGCCAACAGCAACAGGCAGGAATCAGACAGGGACCGGGGCCGCGATCGCGTAAGTCGAGCTTGCTTCGTTCACTTGGCTTGGCTTCAAGCAAGTTGAACGGTATTCCGATTCCGATTGTAGGAATTGTCTAACTTTTGGGACGGTAATCGTCTTGGGGACAAAGAGTAAAAATATTCACTTGTAATCGTCTTCGTTGGCTTGGCTTGCTCCTTACGCGATCGCTTGAAAGCCGCTGGCGGTCTTCAAACCCGCCCCAAGCAAAGCAAGTCCGCTTACGCAATCGCCCGGCGGGACGTGTGGAAAAGTGAAAGAGAGGCCTTTGCCCTGCAGTGGGACAACTTATAGGCTATTAATAAAACTAGTGGCTCTGTGAGCTGAAGAACACGCGAGTTTTTTTTTTATTAGACTGATTTATGTTTTTTTATACGTTCCTAACTCGCATAATATACCATTAACTTTTTTTAAAAACTTCCAAAAACTGAGCTCACAATATTTCACGAGAATCGGTTGAGAAACGCGACCTGTAGAGGAGAACAGACAGATGGACATACAAAAGCAATTTTGGCCAAGCTGAAACGGAGATGCTTCGCGCTCGCTCGCTCAATAAAATAATAAAAACATGTAAATACCTGAACATCACAATAGATTGTCACATGTGATCATGATCATATACTTGCGCGTGATTCGTTGGCGCCGCCACGTGATTCAGTGCAATTTACTTTTGCATAGTACGAGGATACACGTGGATGAATAGTAACTAACACAGAATAAATAATAGTAGCTCTAACAGTTGAAATGAGTAGGTCGAGTAAACATTTTATTATTAGCTGTCATATCATGTTGGTGGTGTAGTGGCTAGGGCCGCTGTCTTCCGTTCGGGAGATGCGGGTTCAATCCCCACCACTTATCAATGTGTTTTCGAATTTCGAATTCATTATGTACGTTGAAGCTAGAACACTTCATAAAACACGACAACTTTTTGAGAAATATTATGGAAGGGAAGATTGAAGGGAAAAGACGAAGAGGAAGACCAAAACGAAGTATTAAATTAAAGAGAGATGTACGTTTATTCGACCAATGCTTATGAGCTGTTAATGATGCTGTCGGCTGCGCTCGCGTTGTGTAAGATATTCCTGTAGAAATAAAACTCTTTCCTGTAAATCCAATGAGTATGTGTAGATCCAAGGTACAATCTATCAGAATTGATTGTCATTAAATAAAGAAATATTATAATGACTTCAGAAGGCACCGCTTTTGATCTCGGCTATTATTTACGGAAATAGTCGTAACATATGGCAGAGTGTCGGTGGTCTTGTGGCTAGGGCCGCTGCCTCCCGTCCGGGAGACGTGGGTTCGATCCCCACCACCACGTACTTTCGAATTTCAAGTTCATATGTACGATTATTCGACGCTCTTACGGTAAAGGAAAACATCGTGATGAAGCCTACCCTGAATAAGGCCTAATCGCCCAAGTTCAGGGTAGGCTCGAGCCCCTCGGTGGGGACGTATATGAGCTGTTGATGGTGCGGGGTCAATAATTTTTAAAATTTCTGACACCACTGTTTGTGAGGTTTGACGTCGAACTTACACTGCCTGCACACGAATGACTATTGCACTACGACGACGACGTAGCGAGCGTAACTTGCTACGATACGCTCAACGAATACTACAAATTTTTAGTACGATAGGCTTGTAGCTTGTTATTATTACCGTATGGCTTTAGGCTTGTAGCCTGTTTATTTTGCTTTATTTTGTTTTGGTTTTGAAAGTTTCGTTTCCAAAAAGTGTGTTCGTGTTGGTTGATCGTATTTCGTAATTTATTCACAGCCTTGCACAAACAAGCTAAAAAAAATAATAAAAAAAAAAACGGAATATTTCGTGTCTAATTAGACTTTTAATCTTACCGAAAGGAAAGAAAAACAGAATAGATACGGTAATACATGGTGTTATTTACTTATGACGCAAATTAAATTATTACAGCCAATCAAAGTGATAAGAAGAGTACTATTATAACTGGTATATTGTTAAATAATTAAGAATTAAAATCTAAGATATCAACACTACTGTTGCGAGGCATTCGTCCTCTTTCCTGTTTTATGACTGGCAACCTTTCTTGCTGGCAGTTTTGTCTTTCATTTTAAATTCATTTTCAAATTTAGATTTCTTACGTTTCGATTTTGTCTTTTTTCTGCCAAATTCTTCACTTCATGTCCTGATCTCCAACAGTGAAAAGCTTATCCTTGTTACTATTTTTCCAGTTTTATAATATACATACATAAATACCTTTTCTTCGGACTGAACCCTGGTTTTTGCCACGCTTTATATTATTATCCTCTACAATACTCTTCGTGTAGTGCCTAGCAGCTCCGTGGCGGCTGCTGGGCCACACTACAGAAAATATTTGTCTATCTTATCTATACTTCAAAACAGACAGTCACGTACCTTAATTAATAGTAATTACGGTAATGCAAATTACTCTTATATTGAATAAAATACGTAAAAAATGCTGTAAGAACATTTGAATGTTTTATATATAAATATATATAATTCCCAAAATAAAAATAAAAACTGATTTATCTTGCATGGTGTATTTTAATTTACCAAAAAAGAAAGAGATGATAATTGAATATATTTAATAAAATACGTAAAAAATGGCATAAGAACATTTAAATACTTTTTTAAATATAAATATGTATATAATTCCAAAAGTAAAAAATAAAGAAATGTTAAAATAATTAAATATAAAGTAAAATGTCCGTAGAATGTGCAGGCTGCTTGACAGACAGAAGAAGACTTGTAGACTAGCACTGAATGAGACTTTCATTTTCAGGAAATCATCCTATTTGCTTAAGTACGTATTTAACGTAAGATATTATGATTGGACCCGCTTAACCATATTTATAGTTTTGATATCGTTAGCTAAATATCGCGAAATCTCTCAGCCGGTTACACCAAACAACTTATGTTCTACATTTATTTTAACGGACTAATCACTTTTTCTACCAGAGTGGTAATATAGCGGGCACGGACTGGACTTATGCTCTTTTTACAAACAAACAAAATACATTTATTTGCAAGAATACACATTTTTGATATTACATTTTGGGTATTCTACCTTAACTAGCCATGCAAATATGTCAATTTAATTTAATGAAATTCCAATCACTGTCAATGATGCTTTTATAAATAGCTAATGTTTAAAATTATTCAAATACTAATACAATAAATCAAAATAAACCAAAACCATTAATGTAAGAGAATGTGAGGACTTAAATTTAGTATGTATACATTCATTTATATTGTAAAAACAGTTTTCTAGAAGCCTATTTGTCAATTTGTTCTTAAAAATATGTACTTCTAATGACTTTAGTTCTGCTGGGAGTTTGTTGTATATTTCTATGCACAAATTATATACATTTTTTTTATAAATAAAATCTCTATCTATCTAGCCCGCATCCACCCACTGCTGAGTATAGGCCTCTTCTTTATTGCGCCATTTTTCACGGTCCTGTGCAGTCCTCATCCAGTACTTCCCTTCCACTGTCTAGTGATATAGTTATCATCTGGCCATCGGGCTGGTGGTCTGCCTACCGAGCGTTTCCCAAGTCTGGGCCGCCACTCTGTCACTGCTTTAGTCCATCTCCCGTCATCCCGCCGCGCTATGTGCCCCGCCCACGCCCACTAAATACATAATTACAAAAAAAAAACTTAGAAATCCACTCGGTCAGCTGATCGTATTAAAAGTAAATTTATTTTATTGAGATTATCGAAACGCTCTAGTACAAAAGTCGTTCAGTGTCATAAACTCAACATAACGCAAGATCATATAGTTGTCTCGAACATTCTTTTTCTCTAATGTAATTAAAATGTCTGTCGCCGCTTCGACGTAGTCTACAGATGATACTCACATGAGAAGTCCAGATAAAGTTATTATTATAAACTCTAATCTAGAAATTAATTAACATTATCGTCATAGAGAACAATTATTGTAGTGCAAATGTTAGTGACCGAATAAGTAAAGAATTAATATTTTCTTTATGTTGTTATCTAAATAAACTACGAACTCCTTTTTTCAAGTGATAAGAAAATCCACTTATCGTAAACAAATTGTATTAAAATCAATGATGTTTTATATAAAGTGAGGTAGATGTCGCACTAGCCTAGTGTGGTGACGGCAGAGTAGAATACATTTGTCACCAACCCCTACTCTTCCCGTGGGTGTCGTAAGAGGCGACTTAGGGACTACACATTGAACAGGGAACGGGCAGCAGCGCTCTCTGATACAGTAACCTTTTAATCTGCGATCTCCAACCCGCCTGCCAAGCGTGGAGATTATGGCAAAACCCTACACTTAAGCGGAGGAGGCTCATAGTCCAGCAGTGGACTGTAACGGGCCGTTGATGGTTGATGAGATTTCGCACTAGCGCTCAGATTGTCGTAATTTGACTTAAGAAAAAAACAATCGCGTTGTAATAGTAAAATGCTTGCCTGCCAGCATTACAAGGAATCAAATTTGAACTACAAATAGTATGAATATACGTCATCTTTACTAAAATATCATTGATTATACTCGTAATTCATCATTATCAATTCAATGTGTAATGTCTCAAACACAGGCTTGAGCCTAACGGAATTACAGCGATCCCTTAGTCAACCCACGCAGGTGAGGACACTCGAACTTCACTCAAAGTACGAATTGGTTCAACCCATTGATTATGGCCCTTTCCATCATTATCATCTTTGGGTGCCATCTTCAAACTGAAGTTGGGCGGTGAGATGGCCCTTTCCGGGCTTCTGTAAAATTCCTGCTTTTTTTCTGCTAGCGGATACTGGCACTGGCACTCATGACCTGTAAATGTCTCTTTTTTGATCATTAAATAAAAAAATAAAAATCCATTTCTGCATTTTTAGATTTTTTTGGTTAACTTCCCATAAAGTAGTTTCCTATAACTTACAGTAATAAGTGAATCTTTTTTCAATTGCCTTGATTCACTTTGCTCCATAATCATCCTGCCCACTTCCTTTTTCCCATTTATTTCTTATTTGGTTTTGGCAACTGAAAATTCTATAGAAAATATATAGAACTTCCAGTTGCATTTAAGGTCTTCTTATTCGTGCGGGTCGTTGTTAGATCTATTGGGATTTGGGATATTCTACTATGAATTCCTTCTTCTTGTAGTACTCTGTGTTTGGCACCTACAATCAATCAAATTAATATTTAAGATCTTTGATGAAACCGTTGAACTCGTAAACAGAAGAATGTTTGGTCAAACTCTATAACACCGTGGGTGCACTCACGATTATTTAATTAATGCCGTAGTTCGGTATCACACGCGCCGATGCGTGGGCGCAGCATTTTGTAATAAAAACGGCGCGGCGCCCAAACGCTGCGCTGGAACCGCTAAACTGTTGCATCAAGTGAAATGACACGAAGCTACGAATATGGTGTTCAAATAGACTAAAGCATCGATTATATCTCCCTGGATCTAGTGACTAGTTCGGATTGCGATGCTGCGCTTGAGTCGCACGGGACGGCAAAATAGAAAAAATATACTACAACAGACGTCCGGCAATTAGCATCTGATTAACAGGAAAGTGCTGCTGCTAAGCTAAACATAGAATCAGAGTGTTTTCATCCTCATGTCCTGGCTTAACCTTTGATGTCGAAAAATTTTCTAAGGGAAAATACCGATAATCATGTACTGAAATTGACACAATTTGGTATTGAACAACCACGAAAATCTTAAAACAGATAATCATGCAATCGAAATAGCGGCCTGCGATTACTTACATAAAAACATGTCAGCTAATATTCTAATGGATTTATAACAAAGGAGGCATGATGATGACAGGGATAGCTTATCTTCAGCATTTTCCATTCCGTTTAGAGGTGGAGGTTTTGATGCTTTTGTACATGATTAAAAAATAGTATCACCCTTAAATTTATTACTTCTTACTACCCATAAACTGTTCTCTTATTTCCGCTATTGTGTTAATTTATTATTTCATTCGCAGGGTCAAAATTGTCGTGTTTTAAAATTTTGGGGAAGCTACGTGACCTTACCGATATTCTTGAGAGATCGCAAAATTGAGGATAATTATTTGACGATGATCGTTACCTGTTTAATAAATCAAATCCTAAATTAATCTCAGCAGAAATTTGTTTTCCTGTTTTCAACGTGTCTATTTTGGCACTTTAATTAATTAAGTAAAATTTTACCATTACAAAATCGGATGGGTAATAATTATAAATTACTAATTTAGTTTAGTTTCGTTTAGTATTTGCTTTCAAAAGGTAGGTTCAGGGATACTAAAATAAATAGGGTGTAAGCGACAGGTGATACAAAGATGATTCGTCTCATGGTTCTGAATCATATTTCACTGTTATTTTTTTGTATGGTTTTGTTTTATTACGTAAAGACATTGTTTTAACATTACGTAACGTTTTCTCCACATACGCTACTTTTTTTTAAATAGTTCTTCCTTATTATCTTGCTTAACAGATCTTCATGTAGCCCTCAGATCCTTTTTCGTACATCGTCATTATAGAATGCGTAGCCTGGACATAAGATTTTTTAGTGAGAATTTTCAATCCAGTCCTTTAAGAAAGCCGCATCAAAATTGTGTATTCTCACATCTACAAACCAAGTTCACTTGTGGGCGTACGTTCTCAGTTAGTACAAATAGTCCGACGGTTCATGGATCCAATATAACACGTAGAATGCTCTCGTGCTATAGATACTTGTACTGCACCTACATACCAGTATTGTATCTATGTATGTCAACTTATTAGAATGGTTTCTTATATTATAGGTACGGGCTTTATAGAGGACGGTAAAGTATGTGGATTGACACGGAAAAAAATCTTCGAGGGGTTAATGTACTCGTATAAATGCGGTGAAAAGTAAAAAGATAAAATCAACATGTCGTCGACGTAAACGCGTGTGAAAAACTTCTGTAACTAGTTGAGTAAAGATGGATTATGTGATTGCAAATACATAATATAATAACTTGTTGATTTATTAAAAGTTAAATTCGAAAGGGGGATTTTATATGTTTAATCAGCTGTTGTTCACAATGTCTGTGAAATAGACTTTATACGTAACATCAATTGTATAAAATGTACCTTTAAAAATATAACATTTAGGAAGATTTTCGTTTTTATTTTGTTTAAACAATCATTGAAGTAAGCATACACATTTGATTTAAAATAAGGAGTTCAGACTTAGTACACCTGTAATAGATTCATTCAGCATTTAAAAGCCAACTCAAAACAAACATTCACACACTCAACACATATGTTATTCAACATGAGTTTATTAGCGTCATACATTCGGAGATATTAAAATTTCTAGAAAGTACCACAGGCCGAGTTCATTTGCTTAAACTTTCGACTTGATATGAATTTATGAATGCTATTCTGTTTTCTCTTGATACTCGTACGTACCTGCTCCTCTTTATATTTGATGAGTCGTTTAAATCTGTATCTGCTTGCTTGACGTTCGGTTGTAGATTTGTTGAATATTGAAAATTTGAATTAATCACATTGAAAATTGACACGATATGCGTACGTGTTAAGAATAGGTAATGTATAAGTCGACATTGATTTCATGCTAGTACTTGGTTTAAAACACGCGTAAATTATGAAAACACGTGACTATTAAAAATAGATGCTAAAAATTATGATAGAACTAACATAACGCCAGCTATATTT
The DNA here is from genome assembly GCA_951230895.1 of Carpatolechia fugitivella. NCBI lineage: Eukaryota > Metazoa > Arthropoda > Insecta > Lepidoptera > Gelechiidae > Carpatolechia > Carpatolechia fugitivella. Next base: position 16,563,656 of record OX579648.1, on the reverse strand, counting down.
AAATAACGAAGTAAATTCCAGTCCCATCTAAGTAGATAATGTTCACGGTAAATAAACTAACGAATGATATTATCATACAGTAGCGTTTTAAAAATTCTACAGAAGTGTGAATTACACTGGACTGTGTGACGTTTAACAAAATGAACAGCGTATTATAAATTTCCCTCGCATACCCACACATCTATAGTAAAAACGTACGTACGCTCCCGTATATACGGAGACACGGTCATCTGCCTCTGTGTGCGTGCACTGTGTAGCAGACTAAACTGTTTACATGCCTTATTATAACCTGCTAAGGTGCACGTTTGGAGTGGATTTGTACGTCTGAACGTGTACATAACGTTGTGTATCTATCTACTCTGTACCGTATTGTTTCTCGTCTATGTCTCTGTGTGCCTTTCTGAGGTTAAGTAGAGCGGCGTTATCTCGGAACAGAGATTCCGTGGAGTTTAAAATGACTAACCAAATATGTATGAGTTTAAAAAATAATTAGGAAAAGTTTGTCTTTTCAACTGCGCTGTAAATTTTACAAGTCATGTTTGTTTTGGTTCTGTTGGCGGTGTTTGCGTTATGTAAGGTCGATCAGCGGATTACGATTACAGGCATGTCATGGAAAATATTATTGTTGATTTTGAAGGTGTTTTAATCACCCTTCGACACATAGTATTTATTATCATCTTCGCTAGAACTTTGTTTGTGTAAAACGGCATGGTTTTGAATGTTGACAGTTATAAGGTTTTTTTTTTTCCATCTCTACATTAGCAACCCGGTCTCTTTTCTCTCGTCCACTTGTCGTAACTCTAGTACAAGTAAAGAGGTTTCTAATAACAGCAAAGTAAGTTATGAAACCCGATTTGTAAGAGCCGATTGGCTTGAGAATCCGTTTCATAATTATGGTGGGTTTAGCGCATTGTCCGTCCACTCTAAATGTCATCGAACGGGGTTTTGCAACGCGTCAATCACGGGCGGTCACCTACTTTCGCGATCGGACGATTAGCCGGCAGGCCCGAGCCCGACTACATTCACCGAGGCCTCGACTCTCAGTTCACCTCTACGCAACAATTGTTTCTGTAGAATCTTTTATTTATGGTCGCACTCTGTATCTGTGTGCGTCTCCGTAGGCGACTCGTGTTTTACCTGTGCCGCTGAAGACACCTCCATTTTCGACCTTGCGTGTCATTGGATTAAGGTCGGATTGGGTTCGCGTGCGGCGTCTACAGAAATGCCCTACCGGCAATAAGTCAACGCTCGAACTCGCCTGTTTGACAAGATTCCAACCGCGACTGTCCTGTTTGTTTATTGTAATCGGTTTGACAATGAGCTTAAGGTGCGGTTTCGAGTGATCTCCCTTGATTGTTCGCTACTTATGTTTGTGTTGGTATGATACGTCATGTATACCGGCTTACTGTAGATTCGCCTCTTAGCATCCATAATTGCCTGGCGACCGGGCGACTTTTAAAGCTCTCTGTCGATTACTTTTTGTGCTTGATTAAAGTTTTTTAAAGATTTAGCGAGGCGTCTTCAAGAAGCTGAAGTTATCTGGATAATCCTTGCTTATTTAAATGATATTAGGCCTGTTAACGAAAGTGATATCAGTGACAATCTAGGAAATCAGGGCATAGTTTAAAACCCCTGAAAGTTGTAAAGAGTGGTACAAAACAAAAGACAATCCTATTGCAGATAACGGAAGGTCAATGAGGAGACGTCAGACGATTGAGACGGCGCAGAGGCGTCAGGTCGCGGCGGTAGGGGGGTTAGGAGTATGGTGAGTACTGCGGGTGGGGGGCAGGTGAGGCGGGGGGAGCGAGACGGCCATATTCCCCGTGTTGTTGTCTCGCTCTAGCATGCGGCGACCTCCTTGGATGTGCGGCCGCAAGGTCGAGCGCCTTAATTAATAAACTCGGCGTAAAGTATTTGAGGCCGGTGTTGCCAAATCAACGCTTTTAGAGCTTTTAGGATTTATTTTTAATTTATTTGACTAAATGACAATCAATATCAAACAACCAATAAAAAAAACTATCCAACTTTTAAATTATTAAATAACAAATTAAGTACCTAGGTATTATATATATTATCACGTTTACTTAAATAATTAATTATTTAGGTACATATTTTATTAAATTAGCTGTAATTTAGTTGACTCACGAGGATACCTGTTATTTGGTTTTTGTTAAATATTGATGGATCCTGGTTGAAATAAAAAACTAAATCTTAATCATCACTTCTTTTGTCATGAAGTGAACACAAACTTTTTTAAGTAGCAAACAAAGTCTGGAGACACATCCAGCTTTCTCTTCGCGTCGGAGCTGGCAACCCTGATCGCTGGGTGCGATCTTGCGCGGCCTTTGTCTAGCTATTGACCCGACGCAAGTTTTTGTTTGTCCAAGATTAATCCGCGCAGATATAGACACAGGGCTACTAAAATAATAAATCGATCAACCTTTAATTTTTATTACATTTCAGTTTAACTTCTATCTTTTATACATTTTAGCTTTTTTTCTTAAAATCAGAAAAATGTTTTTTAAATGGCATAATTAAAGCACCTTTATGTTCTGCCAGTTACGTTAGTAATTTTAACTAGAAAGAACTGTTTTTTAGAAAGCTTATTAATAGGAACTTCAATTCATCCACCAAAAAATAACAAAGTATACTAAAATGTTATGAAGTTCAAGATTTATTACTAATGTAGTAAAACCGAAAAAAAAAAACGGTATAACTTAAAATATAAATAAATAAATTCCAGTGGAAATAATAGTTCATTCAGAATCATCAGTGCGGAGTCGGATTCGCACTTGGCCGGGTATTTTTTTTATGGTCCGGTAACGCGACCTTTAGATCAAAGTTGTCTATCAATAATCACGTAAAAATTTCAAAATCAAGGGTTGAGTGTATAGATTAGATTACCCATCAATATTTGGATACCTGTCACTAACACCCTGTGTGTGTATTTTATTGCTTGTATGAGAACTGCCCAAAACTTAAAAACAGTATACTAAATGTTTACCTTTTATAAGACAAAAAGATTGAATCAAATACAATTTTACGACAATTTAAATGCCCATTCAGATAAGACCCGATACACACTTTTATTAATACTAAAGAGATTATACCACTTGAACAAACAAAAAGATGTTTAAAAGTATATAAAATCACCATTACAAAACATAATCGTTTAATCTATGCTAATATCTTGCCCATTATAACATCGATGAAAAAAATTTTATTTATTAAGTTACTAGCGGTCCGCCCGCGGCTACGCTCGCGTTGTGTAAGATTTTTCGTGGGAATAAGACTTTCCTGTAAAAAGTATCCTAATCCAGGGTACAAACTATCTGCATTCCAAATTTCATCCAAATCCGTTCTGTAGTTAACACGTGAGAGCGGAACAAACATCCAAATATATTTTCACATTTAGTATGATTATGAGTCTGTCAGATGGGATTTCCCGTTGGTAACGTATTTATTTATTTATTTATTTATTATTATCAATGTAACTTGTTTGCTTACAGATCGAATCCAACACACAAACAAGCCAAGGAATTTGAGTATTAGTACAATAAAAACAGCATTATTAACAATAGATACATCAATACAGCGTGTAGATAAGTCAATATAAATAAGTTAGTAACATAAACATTAATTTAAATAAATTGTCAAAAACTTAATAATTAATCATTAATCGTTCAGCATTATGAAAAAGTAAATATAAAACATATATAAAGAATATACTAATCAACAACAATTTATTGATGGATTAGTAAATATAGGCAAAAGCATTTATTATAAACTATAGGACGGAGATAATTACACATAAACGCTTAAAAACACTTCGACCCTATTCAAAAGGCATATAAAACTATCAAAAAACAAGTCCAAGTCATCATATCGTATTTGGTTCTTCCATTCCATTCAAACTTTCTTCCCCTAGTTTTCCCTCTGAAGAACATCCATCAACATCAACATCAACGGCCCGTTACAGTCCACTGCTGGACTATGTGCCTCCTCCACTTATGTGGAGGGTTTTGCCATAATCTCCACGCTTGGCAGGCGGGTTGCAGATCGCAGATTAAAAGGTTACTGTATCAGAGAGCGCTGCTGCCCGTTCCCTGTTCAATGTGTAGTCCTTAAGTCGCCTCTTACGACACCCACGGGAAGAGTAGGGGTTGGTGACAAATGTATTCTACTCTGCCGTCACCACACGACATCCATACAAATCCCCTTAGAGGAGAATAAAAAAAAAACTTTTTTTTTTTCTTTCATTACGATTACTACGTACCAGCGCAAATTTGCATCTAGACTCTAAGATAGACCCAGTACAGTAGAATAAGTTTGTCAGTTAGGCTGGGCAGGGGTTTTGTATTGTATAATTAATTAGTGTCCTTTAAATTCAGGGTAGGCGAATATGAGCTATTGATGATGATGATGATTAAGTAGAGATATGAAATTATTGTATTTAAAAATGATAGGACCCGTAGAGACTCATTCTTTACGGTAGAAAGGTCATTGGCCACTTCGTCTACATTAATATTGGTAGGTAGGTTGGTTCATAAAATCGTAAACAATGTTTTTGACATAGGTACTGTGGAGTTTGTATGCTCTGTGTGCAAACTCCGCGATCTTTTCTTCTTTTGTATTGATACTTTTTAGTTATTACTTGAGAGTAGCTTTATGAGGGTGAAAAATCTAGTATGAGTCCGCCACACCAGAGGCGACTGTACACAATCGTCAATTTCTAAAGCCATGAATATCTCAGAATCAGAAGAAAAAAAAAACACAAAAATCTGCATCGCTTGAACATTGAACCAAGTGATGATTACAAACTCGTCACTTAATCGTGTGACTGTGACGATCCGTCTTCAAAAACTAAACTTACAAATCTCCAAAGCAATAATGTTCTAAATTCTAATTCAATATGAATCTGGTGTAAATGTAAACTCGGGTGAAGACGCTGGGTATGGCTATGGGATCGGCATAAGTAGCGGTTTGCAAATAACTGGACTGACGGCGCCGACTGCCGTGTCGGAGATGATACTGGACCGACGGTGTACAGACGCGACATTCCTTTAGCAAGTTTTGCTTACACTTGAACAAAGTGCCTAATAGATCGCGCTGCGGATTGACGCGACACCTCCTATGAACAACAACGTAACTTGAGATACGTGACTTGAGATAAAAAATGACTTTAGTTTAATATTATTTCTTATCATAATTTTATTTACTCTTAATTTTCAGTCCAAGCAGTACTAGTACAATAGAACTGAAGTTAGCATTAGTCAAAAAAACCTAACTATAGGTAAAACGTTTTTTGTTTTCTCTTCAAATTGCTGTACTGATTAGTTGCTAAAATTTAGTTACGTTGTTGTTCATAGGAGGTGTCAGTTTAAGCATGGAGTGCATATTAGCTAAGCACAAAGTGAGCGGTGTTTCGCGACTTAGGTAAAGATAAATACCTAAGATAAATCGTATACTTACTTTGATCCTGGAAATGTCCGCTTGGTCTAAATATCTGGCAGTTGGTTGTAAACTATCATAGAGTTATCACAATAATCTGATTTTTAGATTATCGTACGACACAATAGTTTGAGAAGTAAACAAACATAAACCTAAATACTATTTAATTTTTCATGTTCTAATTCTCGAGTCCACTGATGCCGGCTAGCTATTTATCTACGGCAGTAATCTAATCATTACATGCAGAGCCATGTCAACGTATAGCGACTTATGCATTGGACACCAGGGGTCGGTATGGTCGGTGATCACACCTTGTTTTCATCACAACCTTGTTTTCCACACGATATGATGACGATGAAGATCTGTCCCATGATGTCAACATAGCCAGTTTCAAAACATTCAGGAATCTTGAACCTCGAAGTGACGAGTCTATTACCCTATCTAATCTATGTAAAACGTTCGGTGCGACTCACATTGTTGGCTTGCTTATGTAAGTCGGAGCGTCTTCCACTTTCGAATTGAGTTTATTGACACGACAAGACTGAGTCGCCGCCGCCGCCGCCGTGCCGCACCGACACCAGCCTGCCAGTTACCGAGACGAACATTCCACCAATTATTATTGTATACCGAGGTTTGATTTCTTTTAGGTTTTGACGAACAGGTTTGTGGCCAGAAGTTATACGCGTCGTTTCGGGATTTTTGACTGACTTAGAATGTTCAGCAGCCACCGATGAGAGCTTTTGTACGCTCGCGTTTGACTTTGTTTTCTAACATCTTCTTTTTTCTTTTTTGTGATTTCCCGCCAGCCAGTTATCGTGAATGATTGATTTCTTTTATGTCTCTTTCTCTTGATAAACAAGTTTGTCCAGACCTTTTAGGCTGCTTAGAATGTTATAACTGCAGCATCAGAGTGTTATTTACCGCTGATAGATTTGAGCAAGCTGGACCTAGTTTTCTGACATTATCTTTCTTCTTACTGTGATTTGTCTCCTGCCAGTTACTTGATGAAGAACAGGTTTGTATCCGGCTCAAAATCTGGCCTCATTGACTGAAGAATCAGAAGTCTTCTTCATATTGCTGATTTTGTTGAATCTTTCTTTTTGAATAATCAAGTGATTTAGTCTTCAATGTTCTAACCAAACTGGGACATTGGATTCATAGGGACACTTGATTGACAACGTCCCCACCGTGATTCGAACCTGGAAGCTCTGTAATGAGATTCAAACGCTTGATCGCTCAGCGAACCTACCTATATTCATTTCATAAGTATTATTCTATCGTAATGAGTTGAAAAGTAAATTAAATACCTATAATTAAACACAGTAGAAAATAAAACAGATCGTTTACTAACAATTAACTGAGTAAGTAGCTAATTATGAACGTAATGTAGGTATATCAAAGTGTTGAATTTAAACAACATTACATTATTTATTACATTTCAACAGCTCATGATAAAGTCATAATTATAAACGCTACATTCAGTAATAAATCAATTTATCAACAAACAATTGTTATTAACAATTTATGTTAATTTTATGGACTTGTTCCGCCCCCGAAAGATAAATATTGTAGGAAGCTAAATGTTGGCGTTTTAAAAGAGTTATTAGTGCGTCGGTGGCGTAGTGGCTGAAACCGTAGCCTCCAGTCCGGGAGACGCAGGTTCGAACCCCACCAATTACCAATGTATATTTGAATTTCGAATTCATATGTTTATTCGACGACGATCGTACGGTATCATGCGGAAACCTGCACACTCTTGCGAAAAAATTCAAAGGTTATGTGTGTGAAGTCGACCAATTTGCACTGGGCACAATCACAACAAAATCATTACTTAGCAAAAAAAACTTATAATTGAATCCTTCATACAAGCTAAGACCCTGTATGCAAACTAACTGTTACATCCTGTCTTTTCGAAGACGATTCCAGTAATGAGGTCACAATTAAAGAAACTCAGAGCACAGGTTGGTGTCCAAGAGAGAAATGAGTACATCTTCACCCGTCGCCTTTTGAGGGCAACGACCTTTCCACATTATAAAGGGTCTTAATATCATAATGCATTTACGTGTATAAAAAAAGTGATGGTACATTTTGACTGAAAAGTAGTTTCCTTCTTATCGTGTGGGTTTTAAGGTCGACAACCGACCTCTGGTGTCAAAGTTAAAGAGCTACCGAAAGCCTCATGACATGGTTCATGTAACAGCCTTTTTTTTCGTTAAAAATAGCCAGGAGGGAACGGTTTAACGTTCTTTCCGAAGCACAGAATCTTGCTTTTCGGACAACCAGGTGTTTCAGCCTGTCCACTGGGGACAGTTTCACTGCGTAATTTTTGGTTGACACTGTGTCCCTACCGGGATTCGAACCCGGAACCTCCGTACTGAGAACCGAACGCTCTTTACCGCTCGGCCACAGCGGCTATTTAATACCATTTATAACATTATCAAAACTGCAAAATTAAAAATTGTAATCCGTCTGTGAAAATCCTAATTCGCCTTCTATATTAAGGTAAGTCTCAACAAAGATAAACTTTACAAACATGCACTTGGCGTAATACACACCTTAAGAATTTAGTTTTAGCTGCGGTCTGCCTACGACGAACATTTAATTAAGACGAACAATTCAACGAATCATCAAACATAACACATTCTATTTTCAAAAAAGGACATAGTCTTAGGTCGTGTTAACAGATTATTGAAGATCTTTACACTTATTATTTATCTTTTTATTTTATTTTTTATCTTTTTTTTATTATTTTTCTTTTCGTTACACTTAGTTTTCTCGTCGTCGTGTTGAATCGTGTTGCTGCTGAAGTTTTGTATGTTTTTAGCGTCGTCGTTAATTTGTGCACTTTAACAAATTAACGACGACGCTAAAACATACAAAACTTCAGCAGCAACACGATTCAACACCCATCTTCATATGTATTTTCTAAAAGTGCATAAAAAGTTTCTGAAAATAATCTTGCCATTTTCATGGATAAATTAAAGAACCACCTTGCTATTGTCGACGTAAGTTTAAGATTGGTAGGTATAGTATGAATGAATGAACAAATAAATATACTAATTATTCTGTATGTACCTACTATGGACGAATGAATCTGTATTCATTCATTTCTGTCTGTTTGGCTTCTTTCTAGCTTTGCTTATAGAGTTTGTTCAACTTAATCTACATGCATCAGTGCTATTATGCATTCTGTATATTAACAGAGTACCTACGTAAGTACGCTAGTAAAATGTATAAATAATTATTATATTTAATTTTTTAATTACCTATTTAACCAGTATAACATTAAAAAAAAAAAGAACCAAAAATGGAAACGAAATTACCTCTTTTACCTAATCCAAGTTAACTTTTTAAAATCGTTAGGTACTAGCTTAGTAAAAACTTTTTTCTTTAAATTCGTTGTAGCGAAGTCGCACTCAAGTGGCTCGTTGCTGCAGTAGCGTTGACGAAAGGCTTAGAGCGATTAAGCAGCCGCGTTTAGTCGCCGTTTACCAGCACGACTATGCGATCGGAATCGCGACAAAACGTTCGCTTAGATCTAGATTTTCTTATTTCAATAGGTATAAGTCAACCAACATGCAAGACGACTGATTGCTCTAGTTTCAACTAGGCTCAATGGAAATGATAGCCCAGGGGCTCGAGTCATAGTTTGAGTCGACTCAGAATTAGGGCGACTAGGCTTCAGTTTACCACGCGGGTCCAGTGCGAATTGGCCAACCTGCGAATTTCTACACAGATGTGCAGAGTTCCTCACGATACTCTTTATGCCAACAACCTTTACTATACAAAATCGTGTTTGTAAAGTAGACTGCGAATGGGTAATCGCTATCCACTGACATCGAAACGCATAGCGGAGAAATCAGACAGAAATGACACACTTGTTTTGTGCCTATTCGCGTTTTATTACTTACTACTACTTACGTGTTTATTGTTTTATGAAAGGTGACTGTGTTATTTAAGATAACGGAAAATAGGACGATACCTCAAATCAAATCAACGGCCCGTTAGAGTCCACTGCTGGACATGTGCCTCCTCCTTTGGTTTTGCCATATAATCTTCACGCTTGGCAGGCGGGTTGGAGATCGCAGATTAAAAGGTTACTGGTCAGAGAGCGCTGCTGCCCGTTCCCTGTTCAATGTGTAGTCCCTAAGTCGCCTCTTAAGACACCCACGGGAAGCTAGGGGGCTAGACGATACATAGTATATAAAAAAATCCTTTAGTGGCAGAAAAGAGTAGAGTCTGTCTACAAACAGACAAATAGAAAGACGGAAATTTTAACATTCATCCATTTTTTCATATTTTAATGTTCAAACACCAGTTGACCAGGTGCAATAAGTAAAATAACCATGTTGCTAACCATTGCCATTTCTTCCCATTGCTCTGATCTTTGATATGGTCTCAAAGCGTATGAGCGCGTAGACATTTACATACGTAGATATCTGCCTACATGCAGTGTTGCCAAGTGCAATAGATCAGTTAGGCGACTGTTTAATTTAGCTTTGTTGAAACTAATATTGTGTTCCTAAAAGATGTTCATTTCAGTTATGAACTTCGGATGTATTTTAGTACCCATTCGCTAACATTTACGAGCAACAACTTTTAAGCCGTGTGGTTCCCGGCATTAGAATTGGACTAACCCGTGTTTTCCTGCGGGTGTTGTGCAAAGCAATTAAAGGATTAAGGAAGGAAGGCAAATTAAGGAAGAGAAGTAACTCAACATCGCAGTACCGTTCACGTTGGAAGCCTATGAGGGAGGCAGGCATTCATCAGTGGACGTCTTCCAGCTGAGATGATGATGAGATGAGACTGTTGCTGGGTTTTGGTGCGTGGTATATGCCGCATCTTAACCAAAAAATATTCAAAAGTGATTTTAATGTGAGCTTCTTGAGATAAGAAGCACAGGGTCGCGGGTTTGAATCTCCACAACTCCTTAAAACAAATGTCTCCACATATTTACTTAGAGCCAACTAAAGCTCTACTCACCCTTTCGAGGATAGGAACGTGGTTTTGAGTATTGCAACAGCAATATATCGATAGTTTAGCATCGGATATATAAAAAACTGCAATCAATGTAGTAATATAAGCTGATGACGGTTCATCCCGGTGCTTGCGAGTTGGCAACACTGTGTGGTTGTCGCACCGAGCTGCGCGGGCGCACAAAACGAGGAGACGTGCGCCCGCGTCGGCTCCCGCGTCTCACCAGACAGGTTCCAGTCGGAATGCGACGTACTGTACGGTCAGCAGGGCTGCCTCATTATTGACCAATTTAAGGCTTACCAATATTTACAAGATATTTACTCATCATCAACAGCTGATAGACGTCCTCGCCGAGGCGTTCGATCCTACCCTGAATTAGGGTGATCAGGCTTTAATCGACCACGCTAGAGCAATGCAGGTTGGTCGGCTTCACACACAACCTTTAAATTACTTCGCAGGAGGTACAAATTACCTCAAGATGTTTTCCATCACTGTAAGAGCGTGAAATAAACGTTCAAAGTTCGAAAACCCATTGGTACGTGGTGGGAATCGATCTCGCGTCTCCCGGATGGGAGGCAGTGGTCCTAACCACTACACAAACGACGCTCATAGTAGGTATTATGTGGAAAGTAAACATTTAGCGATCAAACCGGCTCGAGCCCCTCGGTGGGAAAATATATGAGCTGGTTAATAATGATAATGAACGAAATAAGTAGGTACATCTAGCGGCACGTATCTTTAGCTCTGAGCAGAGGTACCTCTCTCTCAGTCACCCCACCCTTACCCTATGCGAGAAAGAGAGTCACTAGCTAGCTGTACTTGATTTAATGAACGTGCGGTTGGCAACCCTACCGGTGGCATACGGCAGAGGTTAATAAAGCGCGCACTTGCTCGCCACTTTATTTCTTTTTGTAACCATAAATAAAAACTGTTAAGAGAAAAAACAATTTATGCTTTATCGACTCTGTCAATTTTGCGCTCGATGCGTGCGAATTATTGGTAGTCTGTGCGTTTTAACGCGCAAAAACGTTCATAAGAAGTTGTAATATCTACGTACTTATAGTTTTCGGAAACATGTTTCGAAATCGGAAGACACGCGGAGGCGTCGGTGGTAAAGTGGCTAGGGCCGCTGCCTCCCATCCGGGTCATGCCGGTTCGAACCACATCAAATACCTACGTTTAACAGATTATTCGATGCTCTTTCATTGAAAAAAAAAATAGTAAGCACACACCTGCGAAGAAATTCAAAGGTTGTGTGTAAAGTTGACCAAACCGCACCGTACCAACTATCTCCATTTCAAGTTTCATCCACATATTTTTGGTAGTTTAGGCCTGAAAGCGGAACAAACATCCAAACTTACTTTCACATTTATAATATTAGTGTGATGCGATGCTTCCTAACCCTAACTTAGCAGTAAAATAAAATGAGAACATAACATGCAAACACCCAACAACCGCCTACACACGAACTAAACACGTAATATCTAAAGGACAGCCTCATAATAATGTCTGTCGTCAGTAGCTATACGAACCTTCAGAATAATCAAGTCTGGCCTACGCATTCGTAGCACCACCGTAGGCGTTATGACGTCACAGCCTCTACGCGCCACTGGCTACGCCGCCGCCGCCGCCGTCGTGCTCGCGCCCCTGAAGTCACAGATTCAGGCCAGAACTCGTGTGTAATATTACAAAACAAAACAAACCAAAAAACAAAACATACAAAACCTCTCGTTAGTTTTAGTCCGTTGAGAAACCAAACTACTATAACAGTTAAATTGTTGTATTTTGTAGAAAAAAACTGTACCTAATAAAAACATTCAACGATCATCAAATTATAAATCAATCAACTACGTCAAAAGGTACATAAGATATTTACCTACCTATACCTAAATTAAAACAAAATTAACAACACTTATTATCACGAAGGATCAAAAACCCGAATGAGCAAATCAATATAAAATGAAAACTTAATAAAAAAAACTCTCCTATAAAACTCTAGGTATAATCTCCTTAGAAAAGAGGTTAAAAAACATGTTGAAGCTAATCACGGTTGGCGTGAAAAAATCAACACACGCAATGACCACAGGACTTTTAAGATTAGAAGTGTCAAATTGCACCTAGAATGTTACCTACTTTGGTGATGTTGCTCATTCTGTAATTAAGTTTGAAAATAAAATTGTAAACCACATAAAAATAACGTTAAGTATACAGTTACAAACTTACACATCTTCTTCTTCATCGTGTGGGTTGTAAGATCGACAACCGACCTCATAAACCCTAAAAGTGTTATAGAGCCGCCAAAGGCCACTGACATGCCTCGTGTAACTTCTAGATAGTAGCCGGGATCAATTAAAATTACTACAATTACATATTACTTGTAGTGTATTTTTTTTTGTACCAACAAAAATGTTGTAAGCGCGCGCGCGCTTAATAGTCGGCGCTTCATAGCAACAAAACAAAACATCACGAAGGGGGGTGAGGCGCGGGACACCGGTGGTGTAGGAGGGGGCGGGGGAATGCGATGCGATATCGCCGAACGCGAGTCGCGCGCGTCGCGCTAACCTCTCCCCTCTACCTCACCCGTAAAGCGGCCGTCGCGTCGTCGCGCCAAAACAAATCAATGGCAGTTAGCTATCCACTACCGCTTTGAAGCCCAACACGCTGTTTTGCTATTTCAGAACACGTCAATGTACTTCGCGCTTACATGAGTAGACACGGAATCGGTCGGCGAGCCAACCAACAGAACGCGCGCCGGCTCCAAACATCGCGCACGTTTTGTGTTCCTTTCCCGCTGCGAACATTGCAGTGACGTCAGTGACAGTCATCGCGTTCGCCATTTTGTTTTGTGGGTAAGTTATTTGGAAATGTTAGTTTTCAAGTCTTATTTTACTTTGTAAATAAGTACTAATATAATAGGTATAGGTATAAGTAGTATAACTCAATTATTGTAGCTGTCAAAGTCGTCATGTTGTTGGTGGCATTGAATTCACCCGCCCGCTTACTTCCTGAAATCCGCCGACGCCTATCAAAATGGATATCAAATCTACCAACATGCAAATATTATGACGTTCACAGGTGCACAGTTATAAAAATTGGGTTATGTGCTTATATTTAAGTCCTTACCTTTCCATACTACATCTTCCGATGAGACGAAGGGAGTCTGATTTTGTAGTGTTATGATGACTGGGTAAAAAAAAAACTAAATTATATTTTGTCAGTCAAGTCAGGTGATACAAAAATATTAAACACGCATTTGTTAATTTCTTTAAATAAAAAAAAACTTAGTTAAACCGCATTAAAGTTGGAAAGTGATGGCTGATTATTACCTCACACACAACCCGTTATTAAATGGACTCAATCGTGACGTCATACGCTTTTTCAATTCAATATATCTCCGTTATCTTTATAATTACGCGAAAAAAGAAAAAAATACGTATCCAATACTTTTAAATAATAATCTACATCATAGACAAAAAAAAGTAGTCATCCCTATTCTGCGCTACTTTCCATTGTCGGATCAGTTGAAGTTTCTAATAATCCTACACACCTTCCGATCCACCCAGCTTTTTTGTCGAACGTCCGATTTTTTTAATAATAAATTGGTAGGTACGTATCACTCAAGTCTTTGAACAAGTGCAGTAGGTACAATGTACTGATTATAGTAGTGGGCGAAAGGTTGTGCTGGGTGGCCGAAAATTCTTTTTTACTTCGTATCTCATAAGACGTGTTTGTTAGTGTGACTGATTCCAGCCAGAGGGCACCATCACATTTATTTTCTGTTACCTTTAACGTAGATGATTTTCGTTTCGGGCCTAAATTCAATTCATTCATACCAAATATTGTGTAGTTCTGAATGTGTTATGTATGTAATGTATCTATAGATATAGATCCCAAAAGTTCGAAACATCATAATAGAAAGGTTCCTATACAGACCCAGTCAGATAAACTGTTGAATTCTTTAAACTGAAATTAAAATAAATTATTAATTAACTTAACTTTTAGCAGGTATTATGTTGCGCGCTGATTATGTGGATACGACTCCTCTTACAAAATGTTCAAAAAAAGTATGGTTGGAGTCTGACATGGATTTGATAAAGTTTGTGAAAGAAAACCCCATCATTTACAATAACACCATTACCCGATTGGACGGCGTGAGAAGGAACGTGGCCATTGATCGATTATGGCATGTCTATGGCCAGAAAGTTAAACGACCTGGTGAGATGTTTGTAAATACTAGAACAATATAAACCGCGAATTGCATATAGTAACCCACAATAGTAACGCTGCAGTGTTCGCGCGACGGAGGTGCGCTTCCACCAGATGGGGTATCAAAGAGCTATGGGGTAGGTATAATAAGACATAGTAGATACTGGGATATGTTTCCTCCTCCTTTCTTTGCCCGCAAACTACGAGTATATGTATACTGATAGCAGCCAAATAAAATGGCCGGTTTTTATGAGTTGCGGTTGCGTGTCGCCATTTTAGTTTTTTTAATATCTGCTTACCAATATTATTGGCGACGCTACGGGTGGTCACCAGCTCCTTAAGATTATCTGCGATGATGCAGACTCAGCTTCACAGATTTTCCGAAAAAGGTTGTATGCATCCACTGAATTGACTAGAAATAGTGGCGTATCGTGATATCGTATTGACGATTGGGTGACGGCGGCACCGACACTTTCGGCGCGCGTAGATTTGTCGATCTTATGGACACATACTGCACTTAATTACAAAGCATATCCTTACAATACAAAGAAACCAGCTCCAATACCAATTCCGTGGTCGCGCACCTTAAGCTGCTAACATAAATAACATCTTTGTGTTACAGAAGAGGGCGATACGTTCCATATATGAATTGCGTGGTCGCGATTCCCTAAGGGAATTGTTTAAAGAAATTGATATCCTCACGGTATCTTCACAGTACATATTTGAAAACATCTTGTATGTCCGGAAGAACACAATGCTATTTCCTAAGAATTCTGATATACATAATATAAATACTAGAAATAAAAATAAAATAGCGCACCCAAAGTTTAGACTGTGTACAGTTAATAATTCATTCATGGGGAACTGTATTCGCTTCTAAAATAAAATACCAGATGATATTGTAAATCTGTCCGATAGCCAATTTAAAGCTAAAATTAAAACTATTTTATGTTCTAAGGCCTATTATACGATAAATGATTACTTAGATGATAAAAACGTCTGGTCAACTGTTGTTCCAAATCAGCGGAGTAGATTGTAATTATGACTCATGTATGATTCTTTATATATTTAAAAGAAAAGTACAAAAGATACAATTCCTGTGGAGTTTCTTCTGGCCGTTCTTCTCCACAGAGGGCGTACACTGGTAGTGAACGTGCCATCCATGATAGCTTTGACGTCGAAAAATTATTTGTAAAAATCTTAATTCGAATAAAAAATTTTGACTTTGACTTTTACTTTGACTAAGGGCTGGTTTGGTACACTTAATTTGTTCATAAACTCTAAAAGTAATTAATTTATTTCAGCTTCTGAGGTCGCCAAGCGTTGGAAATCTATTTATGACACGTATAAAAGATATTTGAGAAATCCAGAAAAAGCTGGTGCACAGTCAAAATATTCAGATCGTCGTCTGTCTTTTCTGGGAGAGTTGCCTGTTTCTATATCTCCTTTTGTAAATTTAACTGATGGAAATTTAAGATCATCAAACGTGCCTCCACCACAAGTAGCCAGTCCTCTATCAGTTATAAATTTAACTGATGGAGATATAAGAGCATTAAACGTTCTTCCACTAATGGTAACTAAACCTTCACCGGCTATTAATTTATCTGACGGAGTTATGGAGGAACCAGCTAAAAATGTCCACAACAAAGATATCTTATTAAAAACAACAGTGTTGACACAGGACATGATTGAAGAATTGTTAAATTTGAAAAGTAAAGAAGAAAATGATTCTTATCAACAAATGAATATTGAACAGGTTGATGAAACGAATCAAGAAACTACTGTAACAATGCTTGAAACAGAAATGAAAACTAATCATACCTTGGTTGGCCTGATAAAATCAAATGATGAAATATTATATCCTACCGCTGAAACTGTAGTTTCTGACGTTCACACTGAAGATTTGCATATAAAAGTTGAGAATGATGATAATACTGCAGCGCAAGACAATTCAACGACAAACAGAGTTGATTTGTCAAACCAACAAGACAATAGTGCTACGAATCAACTCGGAAACTCAACAACAGATTACTTTATAGAGATGGGTATCTATATAAAAGATCATTTTTCGGAAGAAAAACAGAAAGAATTACGGACAATGCTATGGTCACTAATACAAGAAGAACTGGAATTGTTGCATAAATAAATTAACAGATCCTGCGGTTATTTTTAAGATAAACAAACTTAAAATAATAAAAATACAACATTATTTTTTCCTTTATTTAATACAAATCCGCTGTTAAAATTTAATCAAGTTAGTTTGTTGTTTAGGTATAAAAGTACGCTTGTGAGGGGAATGCGTGGCAGCAAGTACCTACTATTGTGACAGGCACTTTGTAGCGCTGAGCTGACGTCACGCTTGCTTGACACGACGAGAGCGAGACCGACTGGAAAAATGCCCTGTCTCTCTCTCTCTCTCTCGATCATGCCCTGCCCACCGCCATTCCGCGACTCGCCTTTGAAGCGAAAGTATGTCATTTTGTTGCTTCGAACGCGCGCCATTTTGTTTACCTACACGATACGATGATACGAATACGAACCAACCAACATGTTGAAAAATTACCAATTTTCTTAACTAAAGACGACCTCCAGAATGTCAAGATAGCGAATGGAATGGATAGAATTATTTTGAAAGAAACTCAATAGAGTACATTACATACTCTCATGAAGATAATATCATTTTCATTACTCATACCCTGAAAGTAGTTAGGAAGTTGCCTGAGGAGCGGATTGAAAGTAATAGTTTTCAGCCCGGAGGGAGAATCACTTTCAACTGACAGCTGTCATTCATTCATTCATTTTCATTCATTCTGGCAAATTATTAAAAAAAAAACTGGTTCTAATTTCACATTTCTATTGAACTATGTTCCATCTTTCTATACAGTCACTCAATTACAGCGCAATGTTAAATTGAAATAACATAAAGTTAAGTATTAATTAAAGAATATAATTATATTTTTTAAATGACTTTATTATAATTAACTTTCAACTATTTCTTTAAAATAAATAGAAATGGGCAAAATATTTAACATTTTTCAATGAAGGAAATTAAAAATAATGGCTCAAAAGCTGGCCGGCATGCGGCACGGCCACAGCAAAAAATAAAAAATACGCGGGAAAGCAACAATCCGATTATCATTTGTTTCTCGAGTTGTAGGATTTTGTTTACAATGAATTCATCTGATTCAGATATGGAAGTCACTCATTTTTCTTTAGCTAATTCGTGTTTTTATTTTTACTTTCCTTGTATTCGTAATGAAAAGCACAGTGTTTACCTCTGGTTAGACTTATTTGGTGCCTCGAGCTATTAGGCCCGGTTTCCACCAAAGCTGAGCGGAGAGGAGATGTGTTTGAATAACCAATCAGATTTCGTTATTTCCATATCTCCTCTCCGCTTAGCTTTAGTGGAAATGGATCGAGCGGAGCGGAGAGGAGATGTCTAATTTTTCTATAGCAAGCGAGGCGCGGCTGTGCGAAGATGTGTGTAGCCGGGCGGCGGCGAGCGGCGAGATGCGCGCGGCAAGCGGCGTGCGAGGCCTCGCGACGACGACGGCGCCCGCGCTCCCACTCCCCGCCCCACTGATGCCCGCGCTTCGCCGCTACGCACGCACAGCTCACATCTCCTCTCCGCTTTGGTGGAAATAGCCAGCCAGCTTCGCAGCTCAGCTCGACACATCTCCTCTCCTCTCCGCTTTGGTGGAAACCGGGCCTTAGGGCCCTCGCTACGCCCGGGCCCCAAACCTCGTCTCGGCGCTAAATACTCGTAAGTTACTTTCACCCCTCGTATAACAATGTACTATTTCCTGGTGGATCGTAACTTAAATACGTATAACTTTAACAAGTGAATTAAAAGAGCATCGGTAGTCTAGTGGCTTGAGCCGCTGCCTCCCGTCCGGGAGACGCGATTTTGATCCCCACCGCGTACCAATGTGTTTTCGAATTTCAAATTCATTGTACATTTGTTCGACACTCTTACGGTGAAGGAAAACATCGTGATGAAACCTGCACACTCCTGCGAATAAATTCAAAGGTTGTGTGTGAAGTCGACCAACCCGCACTGAACCAGCGTGGTCGACTAAGGCCTAATCGCCCTAATTCAGGGTAGGCTCGAGCCCCTCGGTGGGGACGTGTGTGAGCTGTTGATGAACTAAAAGTGCAATCTAGAACTTAAATAGATATAATGTTTTTAATTAAAGTAAAAGTCTATCTAACGTTATTCTTTTTGATATGAATACCAAAGTTATACTTGATTTGATTTATGCGAATTTTGATTATAATATTTTTAATTATGCGAATTTAATATTACGCTATATTGGTAATATGCCAATAGTATGATAATACAATAGATTGTGCATATGTATTTTGTCTGTCTGTCTGTAAAGCATGTTAAGCGTTATCCTAAAAAGAGTCTCTTTTTTATCTATTATTTATACTTAAGTGACGTGTGGTGGTGGGGGGGGTGCAGAGTAGAATACATTTGTCACCAACCCCTACTCTTCCCGTGGGTGTCGTAAGAGGCGACTTAGGGACTACACATTGAACAGGGAACGGGCAGCAGCGCTCTCTGATACAGTAACCTTTTAATCTGTGATCTCCAACCCGCCTGCCAAGCGTGGAGATTATGGCAAAACTCTCCACTTAAGTGGAGGAGGCTCATAGTCCAGCAGTGGACTGTAACGGGCCGTTGATGTTGATGTTGATACTTAAGTTATGGGCTTACCTTATTTTAAACAGTACTTTATTTTTTTAGCCGATGGCTACGAAGGAACGAGATTATATTTCATTATACAATTTTCGGTATAAAGTGCTGATCAAAGAACTTTGATCGAAGGATAGTGTACATTTTCAAAAACCAAATACATTTTCAAATAAAATATTGTTATTAAATCAAAGTTGTTTTATTTATTTTAGGTATTTGTTATTTGTTGTGTCTGCGTTCTGTACTGGGGGTCGCAGTTCCAATTCAACTAAACAAATAATATTTATAAAGCGAAAAATTAAAAAAAATGTTGAGCATAATAATGTTCCACATTGTGGTGTGCAGTGAAATTAGTATTGTGTAGTCAAGGGAGATCGTGAGGAGAGCTGTGTCCGCCTCAAACGCTAACGTGGGCGCCTCAACGTGACCACGACCGCTCTGTCAAGAGTGAAACGACAGAGCAGAAGAAGTCAAGGGTGTCGCCAGCCGATTGGGCAAGATGATATATGGGGGATGGGTAAAGTATGAAATACTCTGCATTTTCATTCCAAATTTCATCTTAACCCGTTCCGTGCTTTGGGCGTAAAAACGGAACAAACATTCAGACATCTAAACATTCAAATATCCTAACATACCGAGCGAGCGCGAAGCGACTTGGTAAAAAATTCTGTTCTCGTGAAAGTTTGTGTTTGTAAGCCCGTAAAATGTCTCATAAATGTTTTGTGAGCAGGATCGGTAATTATATGGAATTTTAAATGAAACGTAAAAAAAAAAGAAATTTCAGCCATTTCAAAATATATTCAAACACGCGAGGTCTGCAACTGGGTTTTTATATAAAGGTCCTCACATAGCCACTATTCACACACATAACATTAGTGCGATGGTACAATCACGTGAAACTTTACAATGGTAGTGCGAGTGTCATCTCACTATTAAAGGGCCCCGGAGACGGTCAAACGGTTTGATCAAACCGTTTGGGGTCGGTTTGAACGGTTTGTCAAACGGCTCTGCGCAGTCTGATTCTGTACGCTGTCGTAATTACACTTCTGACGCGTCAAACACAACAAAATTCATTTGTTTATTAAAAACTAAGTAATAATTATAAAAGACGTCATCATTACAGGATTGCTCCCAATACGATGACGCCAAATATGAAATTGCATCAAACATGCTTCAAACACGTAAATGTTTGACAAACCGTTCAAAGCACCTTTGTAAACGATCAAAATGGTTTGAGTCAAACCAAACTTTACGTGTTTGAATCAAACCGGGGCCCTTGAGGTGATTGTAATAATTTTATTAGTGAATTCATTCAAGTTTCGACGTGCGGAAATGTTCGACCATCACCAGCGAATGGACTTAGGACTTTGGTTGGGGGTAAAATTGGGAAATGCCCCTGCCTGGTTTTAGAAAAAAACAATGAGTATTAGTTACCGGCATTTATTTTGTGAGAAATTATTGTACTGCTAAGTCTCAAGTGGTATCAATGTCTAAATTCGTAAAACGCATAAAATTTCCGAGATTTTTCTTTGACGTGTATGTTTCTTATTCTCATCAAAATAGCCCACACATTATTATAATTGTTATCTCGAAATATCTGCTTTATAAATTTTATTATTGTATGGGTCATGTTTGTAGTAGGGTCACAGATAAGATAATAGTTACCTACTACTAATTACTGTTCTGTCCCAAGCACGATTCACAATCAACGATCTAAGATTATATACCTACGAGTCAAGACGACACAGATATTGAGCAGGTAGTATGATAAGAGTAAACTTGATCGGTCACTTTTGTGATTTAATTTCATTTGTGTAAAGTTGGTGTTTAATTTTTATTAAGTTAATTAGCAGCATAATTGATATAGATTTTTTATTGTTAATTACGTTAAATTGGACAGATTCTGGAACTTCAGAATATAGAGTAGACAGGTAAGGGTTATATACGGATTAAAGAATATAATATTGTTTTTCCAATACGTCTCGTGGCTGCGTTGCTGTTAGTGTAAATAAACTGCGCGTATTACAATGATAATCAAATGATAATTATAAATTAGTACAGATGCCGTATATTCATACTGTGCGGTGTTCAAATTGTGTTCCTCTACGACATATACATACCTACCTCTTGCGTATAGATGGGTTACAACAATAAATGCGACAGAGAATACGAAACGAATGATATAGAAAAGGATAGCTCTCTGTCTTGAGATGCGCTTGAAATACGCCGAATACGCAAGCAAATCACATAGACTAGGAGAAAGATTAATACAGAAGGGACATTTAATACAACAATTTGTTTACAGTTACTGAAAATTATATTTCTTTATTTATTTATATATAAATAAATAATAATATATATATACATATTTATCAGTTAATACCTATAAAATCAGTTATCAGCTAATACAATAAAAAAAATAAAAAAATGGGTTAAAAATTCGAGAGTTTAAAATGTTGTAATACCGGGTATCCAAAAAGAGTATATTTTTCATAGCAATTATTTAACAAATCTTTTTTTATTTACTTGTAGTTTTTTTTCATTTCGAAATTTATTGTTCTAATGTGAATGTTATGGTACAAGTAGTACGTAAACATTTTTAGCCGTAGCGGTAAAAATAGTTGCATTGAACTAAAATTAAATATCTGGTTCGAATATTCTTTGACACAGCTGATCTCTAGAGAAGGGAATATTTAATTAAATGCCTTTGGTGAAAATATTCTTTTTTTTGTATATTTTGTAACACGTTGTAGAAGTACTGTTATAGATTAGGCACTTGAAAAATATCCTATGTCGGCTCTGTGGCCGCCGTCTGCCACGCGTGTCTGTTCTTTGCCGGCTACGTGCGGCACGACCCGCCCGCCCCGCGCCGCGCCACACCGCTCGCCGCCTGTCGAGCGAGCGAACGTATGCATTGCTCTGTTGCCGCCTTTTTTAGCGTCGTCGCCATTTTGTTTACGAATCACAGTCGAAATACAACATTGCAAAATGAGTGAAACGCCGCTAGAATGGAGCAAGTTTGAAAAAGCATTAATAAAGTTTGTAGAAACAAACAAGACGGATGCAAGATTCCTAACGCTACGACGCGGGTGTTATGTATCTTATTTTGGACTTTGGGATGAATTCAGTGAAAAATGGAAGGTTTCCAGTAAGTATCTTTTCCTTTTTATTTTAACACGTTTTTATTAACTCTCTTTACGTCTCTTTCTTGTCTGTCCGTTTGGTTCGTTGGTTGGAATCTTGCATGCAACCCATTTTTTGAGCACTTGCTTGCTGTCATTCGATTGTGCTGAAATTTGCTACACTTATGTAACCTCGATGACAATTGCAATATTACGGTATCATGGAGCTGTTCTGATGATGGAGCCGGAAAGTAGCCTTAGGAACTCTTCAAATACACAATATAACCTAGGCGTGTTTGGGCTCGTCGGATTTGTCCTGACTGATGTTTAGTCATACGTGATGTCCAAGGTCTCATGATGGAGCAGGAAGGAAGCCAAAGGAACTCCAAGAATACGCAACATACCTCGTCGTGATTGGGTTAGTTGGATTTGTCTTGACAAGATCTTTAATCATACGTGATGGCCAGGGTCTCATGATGGAACCAGGAGGTGGTCATAGGAACTCCTCAAATACACAACATAACCTCGTCGTGTTTGTGCTCGTTGGATTTGTCTTGACAAGATCTTTAGTCATACGTGATGTTCATGGTCTCTTCATGGAGCCGGAAGATGACCATGGGAACTTTTCATTGACACAACATAATCTCTGTGCTTGGGCTCGTTAGATTTGTCTTGACTAGTTGTTTATTCCTACGTGATGTCCAGGGTCTCACGATGCAGCCAGAAGGTAATCATAGGAACTCTTCAACGTCAATACATAACCTCGTCGTGCTTGGGCTTGAAAGACCTTGTGTTGACAAGCACTTTAGTCTTACGTGATGTTCTCTTGCAAAATTTTACCCCTCCCGATCAGAAGGTGTAAATAAAAGCACAAAATAATTATTAAATTAAAAAATATTTTTTAACATAACACATTTCATTTATCTAATTAGGCAGTAACTTGTCAAAAAGTTTAGTAACAAGTACCTACTTACCTAGAGTTCCCAAGAGCACTATTGGGCTGCGATCTTTGCGATAGTAAGCGCGCTTCATAACATCCGTTATTTCAGACTAAGAGAACATAAGACTCAAGAAAAGAAATATACTGTCATCATCACTTGGAATGATAAGCCTGTAGATGGGCTGTTAGTTTTCGGAACAGGGAAAATCCACAAACAACGAAGACTTAGCCGTGGGTAGACTGGACAGCTAATAGTTTTAATACTCCTTAATTTTTCCGCTTACGTACTTATTTTGCAGACGAAAAATGTCAAAGTCAGTGGCAAAACATCATTAATGCATATTATAACATCAATGCAGAACCGCAAAAAATTTTTGAAAGACGAAACACTAAGTATCTAGATGGTCGCTTGTCTTTCTTGGATCCATTCATTAAACAAAAGATGCTAGAAAGAGTACCCCGTATACGCCGAAAAGAAAAGAAAACAATTTACGCAGCAACAAAAGCTGGGACAAATACACCACCATATCTAGACAAAATCGAGGAGACATCTACAAATGATAGCAGCAGTAGTATATCATTGGATAACTCTAATTACTCATCGAATACTGTGCGTGATTTAAAAGAAAACATGAAATCTACAAAATCAATGCAGATTACTGAAGAGACAGATAAAGAATGTTGCATTAATTTCTTGAGACACGTAGTTACAGAGAAATTCGACGAATTTGATGAACGTTTGATAGATTATGTAAAAGATTATCCCATACTTTATGATGTAAGAGTTAGCTTGAACATCGAGCCAACAATAAGGAAACCAACTGAAGCTAAGCTTTGGAAAGTTCTTATGAAGAAAACTGATAAGTCTGGTGAGTATTTTATAAATTTTGAAGTTGCGTAATAAAACTTTTTTGATTTTTGTTTTTTTTTTATATACTTACAAAAATCTTCCTTCTTACCTTAATTGTTTACAGTATTATTGCATTTCAGAATCTATGTGTCGCGAGAAATGGCGACAAATTAGAGTTGAATACTTTTGTGTGCGAAAAGCTCTGGATTTTAATATTACTATCGAGACACCAAGTTTATTGAAATATTTGGATGGGAGGTTAAATTTTTTGGAGCCAGTGTATTTGGTTATTAAGATCTTTTCTGTCGGAATATTGACTTGCAAACCACTAGAAGAGATAATTCGAAACCGAGGATGCGCCTGGGACGATTTTCAATTGAGTATCATACAGTTTGTCAAAGAAAACCCAATTATTAATAATGCCTTTAACATTAATAGAAGAGATTCTTTACACAAAGACTTTTGGATTCAAGTATCAAAACATTTACACGTGTCAGGTGGGTACTTCTCAACTTGTTTTAATGCCTTCTATCTACTATTTAAGGTTAAACAACAACTGCAAATGGCGCCACCAATTTAAATAAATTATTTACTTATTGTCAGTGACTTCGATCGAAATTATTATGTGTTTAACGACAGTAGAAGAGTTATAAATATATTTTAGTTATTGTTTTATAGTCCTAAATATAATCAATAAGTTACGTAAGTCGTAACTGTTAAAAGTTTCCACTTTTGGCAATTACGGCTTAACCTTAGCTGATGTTTAACCTTAAGTGTGTTTGCACAAGACCATACAGGACCTTTTGTAGATAAAAATATCATTATTAGTATAACAACACACACGCATGCAGCAAGCACATGATCGATCGATCGATTTATATTATTGATTAAAAAAAATTGTGAAATATTTTGGGATAATATACGCATTAACTAATACCTATATTACTAAGCGCTCTTACCGCCAGAATCGAAAGTTGGTAAAAGATCTATGAAAAATATGTAACATACTGATTTATCATGATCTGCATGCATGCATGAGCTGTTGTTGAATGAATGAATGAATGAATGAAATGAATGAAATATATTTTATTGCACACAAACACAAACAGATAGCAATATGAAAGCAGAATTATGAACAATTGGCGGCCTTATTGCTAAGGTAGCAATTTCTTCCAGGCAACCAATAAGACAGACAATCACATATTATAAAGATGCGGGTCTGTGAACTTATTTCAAGCTGATACTCAAACTTACTAGCAATAGACATAGATACTACACCATAAACACTTGTTGTTCGGACTATCTAAAATTAAAACACGAATGCGCCGCAAAATAAAAATTGCCGGTGTCACTCAGGCTGATGTAAGGATTCTAACGATACCCCATACAATTCAAGTCTGTTTAGGTAACAAGAAGTTATTGCGGAATAAGGAAACTCACATATTTACATGATCCCTGAACACATTACAATCCTTTTTTGGGCAGTCGTTATTGTTATTTATTAAGTTTTTTTTTAGCTGACTGCTGCATGAAACGCTGGAATCGTATAAAATATGCAAACATAAAATTTTTGGAGAAAAATGCTGGAAAAAAGCTAGATTATACTTCATTATTTGATTTCCGATTTAAAGCACTCTCTTTCTTAAACAAACAAGACGAATGTATACAACTGTTTAATTTAAAGGTTGATGAAAATATCGATAACTCATCCAATATCGATGAATTTGAAGATGTTACAAAATATGAAGATGTAGAGCTAGTAAAATCTGAACCACAAAATATTAACTTCTATGACAACGTAATGGAAATGGAAGATACTTCTTACGTACGGGATGAAAACTTTGAATCCTATATAAAACCTTATATCGTACATAATGATGAACCGCAACCATCAACATCAGCAAATTTTATCAGTCCTGGTCTAGAGGATTCTAAAAGTGACGATTCAAGATATAAAGATGGTGTGAATAGATCATCAAAACAATATTATTCTTTAAATGTATTTAATGATGCATCACTTCGACAACAGCTGATAAAGTTAGAACCAGAAGAATCTAACTTTAATAATACAGATAAAATTGAAAACGCTTCGATTGTGAACTACACATCTGATACAAACCCTGATTTTGTGTCATATAATGACGAACCACAACCATCAACATCAACTAATTTTATTTCTACTCATATAGAAGATTCTAAAAGCGCGGATTCGACGAATGAAGATGATGTCAAAAGTACAGCAAAAAGAAAATACATATCGACTGACGATAATGATTCAGAAGAAATGAATGCTTTGAATATTCACAAATTAAACACAAATGATTTCTTCCATCATATCGGTAGACTTGTTTCGGAACGTTTTTCTGAGGAGAATCAGCAAGAATTTCGCATACAATGCTGGGATTTGCTTAACTCATTTCGATTGGAAAAAGACGAATAAAATTTAATTTAAAAAATTGTGTGAATGATAGGAAATAAACTATAATAATACTTGTTTTTTTTTAATAAAATATAGTTGAATCGAAGTAAACTTGTGTTTTGTTACTTACCTTAATCATAATATAAATTTATTAGATTATTATTAATTGACCGAGCGAGCGAAGCGTCTGTTTCAGCTTGGCCAAATTTGCTTTTGTATGTCCATCTGTTTGTTTGTTTGTTTCACTCTACAGGTCGCAATTCTCAACCGCTTCTCGTGAAATTTTGTGAGCAGATTCGATAAATTAATCTTTTTTTTTGTCGATTTTTGGTAATTTTGAAAAATGACGGAGTTATGGGTGTTGCCAGCTTACAAGGTCTACCGCTGAGGCTGTTTTCCTCTACAGGTCACATTTCTTAACCAATAAAATAAAAAATATGAAATATAATATATAAAATAAAATAAAGTTTAAAAATAAAAAAAATCAAGGGGTCGGGGATGATTGTGGAGAAAAAATAAAAATGAAATATGAAAAGATATACAGACTCGCGATGACTACAGCTCACAGAGCCACTAGTAATAAATAGGAAACAGAAACAAAAGCGTCAACCGACCTCACAAACCCTGGTGTCAGTGTTATAGAGCCGCCAAAGGTCATAGACTTGGCTCATGTAACGACTAGATAGTAGCCGGGACCAACGGCTTCACGTGCCTTCTGAAACACAGAATCATCTTTATTTTCGGACAATCAGGTGATTCAGCCTGCAATGTCCTAACCAAACTGGAGAAAGTCTCAGAAACAGATTTTTGCTTGACAGTGTCCCCACCGGGAATCGAACCCGGAAACTCCTTAGTGGGCCGAAAGAGGTGATGGTGAATTCTTAGTACTTACCTAACTGATTTGTAGTAACCAACTAGAGTACTGTTAATGGCTTGTCTGTCATACTGTCTGTCATCATCATCAACAGCTCATATACGTCCCCACCGAGGGGTTTGAGCCTACCCTGAATTAGGGCGATTAGGCCGTAGTCGACCACGCAGGCCCAGTGCGGGTTGGTCGACTTCACGCACAAACTTTGAATTTTTTCGCAGGAGTGTGCAGGTTTCATCATGATGTTTTCCTTCACCGTAAGAGCGTTGAGTAATCGTACATAATTCGAAAACACATTGAGGATCGAACACGCGTCTCCTGGACGGAAGGCGGCGGTCCTAGCCACTAGACCACCGACGACGTTCTCATACTGTACTTGCGCGAAAAATTATTGTTTTCTGAAGTTAACCAATCAGGATCATCTGTGCACGTTACCTTTGGTGGGGACGACATATTATTACAAACTATCTCCATTTTAAATTTCATCCAAATCCGTTGAGTACTTTAAGCGTGAGGGCCGGGTGGGGCGGAACAAACATCTAGCTAGACATCTAATATACACGGTGTTACAAAATAACGAGTAAATTTGGTATGGAGACCATCTACATTAATAATAGTGTGATTGTAGTGGTATCATCTTTTATGGGCTAACGGGGCAGTGTCCAGTTCTGGTTCCGGATACGAATCTTGGGTGCGAATCCCGACGGGTCACGTCAAAATAAAAACACTTTGTAGAAACTGTCGTTCATTTGTTTTGGTGGTATAAGTAGTTAAGTACCACACGCAGATAGGTACTCGTAAATAGGCATGGTAATGTATGTCTTTCGCATGTTTAGACGTTACGTACGAGTAGAATGAGATTAATTTATAGTAAGTAAGTAATTACCTATAGACTGATTTAAAACATAAAGTCCTTGAAACAAAAAAGCTTCTCAATGTCCAATTAACTAAAGTAGGTAACAAAAGAACGTAATTTTATTATCGATGCATTAAGTAAAATACTGAATAACTTATTTGTAAATTTACAATTAAACAATTAATAGCCTATTTTATTTTCTTCGCTATAATAAAATTACCTATAGGTAAGATAGAATAATTAATTTCGGTATTACCTGTTTTGATACTATTTATATTGTTAGAATTCACAGTTTAAACTGTCTGTATTAAAAAAAAACTAAGCACAAGGCGCACATTTTTGAAATCTACACAGTGAGACAGGACAGCGCGAGCGCGAGACAGCGCACAGGGGGAGCGGGGAGGAGGCGATCTCGCGCGCCGTGCGACGAAACCGACTCGGCTGATGACGTCACTACCAGGGTTGGATTTCGTACGATAATAATATCGTATTTGTACTATATTTTCATGGTTCGTACTGTGTACGAGTACTGTCCTAATGATAGGAAAATAAGAAAAATTTCCCCGGGCTTTGTTTAATTTGATTTATACTAGGATGTATTTTATTTATTTATCGTTCTGTAAAAAATGTGACAAAGATCAAAATATTACCATCAGTTTTATGGTTGGATTTTGTACGTAGGTACTACTTATACAAATTATTCATTTACTTCATATGATTAACTTCGACTTCCATAATTTTATATTTTTTTTAGTAGGCACTGTACAGTAAATAATGTTAAATTGAAAGTGGATTTGATGTAAGTAGATCAAGGTCAAAATAAATTAAAAAAAAAAACGTACGGTCGGTGACAGAGGCTTCTGAGACAGATGCGCTTAGATGTACGTACTTTGCTGTCTCAGCTAATTTTGTAACCGATAGTACGATAATCCGAAATACCTACTATCAACAATACTTTTTGAAGCCCCTGATTCCAACTCTGGTCACTACGGACGGAGTATATTCCCTTCCCTTCCTCCCTCCACACCGCGTCGCGTTGCCGAAGCGAGCGCACGTTTCGCGCGGTTACGTCACGTCACCGCGCGTATTACCGCCGCCATCTTGTTACGAGTTTACAAATCTGTCATTGTTACTTCGCATCGCACGAAAATGTCATCAACAACGACGCAACTACGCCCCAAAAAAAGAGTCAATGCGTGGAGCGAGTTTGATATACAATTGATAGACTTTGTAAAGGAAAGACCGGACATTTATGATTCAAAGGATAAATTGAAGTGGAAGATGCGAGCCGAAATCATTAATAAACTGTTTAAAGAATTTGCGGGGAAATGGAATATTTCAGGTATGTTAATGGAGGATATGCAATGCAGTAAGCATTCAGGTCGTTCGGATCCTGGTGGTAACATAATGGGTCAGACAAAATCACTAAAGATAGATAGATGATGTCACTTCACAATCAATGTCAGCAGCGCTTGTAACTTGTTTCTTCGTGTGCAGCACCAAGCGGACGACCGCGACAGATGGGCTCATCTTATGCTGGATAGTACAACATTTAGATCTCAACCAGCGTAAGTTGACCGTACGCGCATAGCCGCGCGCCGTTTAGCACGTTCGCAGTGTTCGCACATCATCTCCTCGCAATATTGAACCGACGACGCCGATACCGATTACCGACACCGACATTCGCTTCAAAAAGTTATGATAGGCGGCCTAGCGTGTCATTTCACAAATAAATATAAAACAAGTGATGCGCCGCCGGCGGCGACGGCGGCGTGATATGCAAGAATTAACCTATTTATTATTGGAAATAAAAAATAAAATCTCGTCAAATCATGTCGAATTGTACCCACAGACTAAGTATGGTGCGCTCAGTAAATGCAAACGCAAGTACTTACTTGGAATAGAGAACAGATCATAGTGAAGCGGGGCGAGGTGTTACTAAGGCGACGGATGATGATCCTATGGATGATTTAAAATGATGATGATGATGTGATGATTTAAAATACAGATTATCCTAAACTAAATTCGGAATATTACGAATCACTTGTTCATCGACAGTTTACAGAGGGCCCCGCTGCTGGCACCTAATATTTTGCTACATGAAAATACTTAGAAACCTGTGTGATAAGATAGTAAATTTTTACATAGGTCATTTCCAAATGGCATGTATTTAACGCGACAAAGTAATAAGAATTTGACGCTCATTTAATATAATTGTCGCAAAATTATTAAATCGCTGCCAAGATATTTAAGTAAGTAGTTACAAACACTTAGTCGCCATTTAATTTATTAGTCACCCGGAAAATAATAAGCCTTTCTAAATTGCGTGTACTAAATTGCAGGCATAATGTAAAACGATATAAATGAGTTAGGAAAGGCCAGCCCAATTTTTTTTTAAATCATCATTTTATTCTTTTATTTCTGGTATACCAATTCTCAAATTTCTGATATAGATAATACTAAATGCATACCTAGTAAATCATGACAATCACTAAAATATGCATATGAGCGAGGGTCCCGCTAGGTATACGGACATACCTATCGTACTAACTTCATACTGAGAGAACATAAGTTACTAAGTAACTGTCTCGGCCGACTGTTCGCCGCGCTCTTCTCTGCTGTCTTCACTTTTTTCACTCGGCTTCACTGTTCTTATCTCCGCTTCAGTGGTACCTAAAGCACCGCCTACCTAACACTGACTCGGGGTCAGTATATTTATCAAATAGCTTTGACGTCGAAAAATGATTTGTAAAAATCTTAATTCGAATTCGAATAAAAAATTTTGACTTTGACTTTGACTTTGAAATCTTATTTCATCCCTTTGAGATACTGTCCAGATAAATCAGACTATTTAAACGAGGCTAGGTTATGCCGTGTGGTGACGGCAGAGTAGAATACAGTTTTCACCAACCCCTACTCTTCCCGTGGGTGTCGTAAGAGGTGACTTAGGGACTACACATTGAACAAGGAACGGGCAGCAGCGCTCTCTGATAGAGTAACCTTTTAATCTGCGATCTCCAACACGCCTGCCAAGTGTGGAGATTATGGCAAAAGAGGCTCATAGTCCAGCAGTGGACTGTAACGGGCCGTTGATGAGGTTAAGAGTAGGTAAGTGTATTGACGAGCTTGGTCAATGGAGCAGAATGTGTATGTCTGAAGAGTAGGATGAAGTGGTCTCTGCCAGGAAAGAGGTAGGAATTAAAACCAGTCTAATATAAGAAAATCTATCTTTTTTTTCAGTTAATTCTTGCAAAACACGCTGGTGGTCGATAAAAAGAAATTATATTGCAATAAAACTAGACCAGAACAAAAAAGTTTTTGCTTACAAAAAGTATATAGATGGCCGTTTGTCCTTTCTAGATGCTCTGATAGATCGATATAAAAAAAATATCGAAGAAACTGCAGCAGCTAAAACTAATAAACGCAAAGAAACTCGTGAAATACTCATAGAATACTATTACAATATGGGTATTATAGAAAATAGAGAAAAATTCACAGAGTTCGAAGAACTCCTAATAAATTTTGTAAAAAATTACCCTGTACTTTACGATCCAAGAATTAGCTTGAACATTAAAAAAACATCAAGAGAAAAAATCTTTAACGACCTTTGGGAAAAATTAAGGGTTGATGCCGGTGAATCTGGTAAGTAGATTCAAGAAAGATAATATTATTTTTTTAGTAGAGAGACAGAGAAGTAGATACTGAACATTTAAAATATTTTTGTTTTAGTTCCCGACTGTCAAACTACTTGGAATAAAATTAATATGGAATATTATCGCGTGCGCAGTGTAAAAGAAAATCACCAAATGGATGAACCATGTTTCTTAAAATATTTTGACGAGAAATTCGATTTTTTGAAGCCTATGTATTTGTTGGTGAAAGATGCGGCCATGGATGTGTTTCATGCAGAATCCATTGAAAAAGTGTTTGAACAAAATTATTCTCAATGCACTTGGGATGATTTTCAACTAGCAATTATAGATTATGTCCAAGAGAATCCTATTATTTACGACGATGCTCAACATAAGACGTCGGAGTCGATTAGGTTATTGAGAGATTCGCTGTGGTGTGCGTTTGCTGCTGAATTTAAACTAAGTAAGTAAGGAAGTTAATCAATAAATGCACGAAAATAAAAATAATCACTATATAATAGCCATTGTACGTGAAATTTTATTTAAAGACCTTACATAAAGCAAACCTTTTCTAACATCTCAATGATAAGCTTGTATTGCGGTTAATTTGTAAGTATGAGTTATAATATGATTGAAGACATGTAATTGACTGTACCGCATAGTAAATTAGCGGTTCGCCCGCGGCTGCGTTCGCGTTGTGTAAGATTTTCCCGTGAAAGTAAGACTTTTTCCCGTAAAAAGTATCCTATGTGTTGTTATTCCAGGGTATAAACTATCTCTATTCCAAATTTCAACCCAATTCGTATAGTAGTTTTTGCGTGAAAAAGTAACAAACATCCATCTATCCATAGATCCATACTTACAAATTTTCGCATTTGTAATATTAGTAGGTAAGGAAGTAAGGATTAATGTTTTGTTAACATTTTGTTGTAAGCTGTTGGTTTTCCTGAAAATTTAAATAAAATAAGAACTCTCAGGTTCTTCACTCAAATCTTGTATGAGCACATATTCTAAAAAACATTATTTCAAATCGAGTATCGAATTGTTGTTTTAATCGCATTCTACTAAATGAACATTGTACGATTCTCTTAAGTTAATTTGGTACCTCACCATCACCACTACTGCGCCTTATTTTTACGAAGGGCCATGTTAACTTCTTACACCAAGTTATTCGTGAACATGTTTTTTATTTAGTTTGATTTATACATTATTTTTTTAGATTTCAGAACTGCATCGAGAGGCTGGTGTAGTATCAAAACTCTCTACAGAAATTTCTTACAAAAATTGACCGACTTAACTGTTTTAAATTCTTTACCATTACGCCACTTGCGATATCAAAAACTATCGTTTTTAAATAAAGTGCTTTTGGTTGAGACTGCTCCATGCAAAGAGGTCAGTGATTTAACTTCAGCGCAGCACACATGCACTGTAACTGAGGAAATTGATAATTTATGTATTCAACATGAATATGGTGATGATGATGATTTTAAAAAAGAAATGTCGATGAACCTAAAGACTGAAGAAGAAACCAACCTGTATGATTCAATGTTGGAAGTTGAAGACAATTTCGTTGGCGATAAAATTCTAGTGTCACTCAATGATGAACCAAAACCTTCTACATCAGCAAATATCAATAGACCTACAGAAAAAAGCTCCGAAAGAATTAATTTCACGACATCTGATGACAATGAGAGAGGTTCAGTGGAGAATAACATCAAATCTAAAAAATGTGTTCAAGAGCCGACAAGCATGTTAAATCATCACAACTTGAGTACGTTTGATTTTTTCAGAGAAATAGGTAGAATTGTAACGGAGAATTTTGGACAAAAGAAACAAAGGCATATTCGAATGAAAAGTTGGAGTTTGGTCACAAAACTAGAACTAGCAATGCTACTAGATGATGATACACCTGTTCCTACATTTATCTCGAAATAGGTCCTAATACAAAAGAGTCAAAATTATGAAAATGGTAAGGTCTGTTAATTTTGCACGTGTTGTTCTTCATTCTTCATTGAAGTTTGTATTTTGTTGAGTTAAGTAGAATCTCTTGCGCATGTTTTTCCATACAAACTACTCAAAAACCCGTACTCTAAACTTATTAGTTTAAAACAAATTTTCAAATTTTTATGAACAATTATTAACCGCCATGCATTATTGCGGGCAATAGTTGAATGGTTTGATATTTTCCATCGGACATGGAAAGCAAAAACATTTGAAACAATGCTTTTATCATATCAAAATAATAAATAAAAATATGTTTTTGTGTAGTGTGTACGGGAAAACAAGCGCAGGATACACCGGCTTTAGATAATATTTGAATTTCAATTTTGAAGTTTAGTTGATTCCTCTAATTTAGGTATTCTGCCTGCATTCCAAGGAAGTAAGGTACTTACCTAAGTATCCTAAGCATCTGTATATAATAATTGTATTCTAAAGATTTAAGTGCCTTTTGATAATTTTCTTTAGTTATGTTATTGTATAGAAAATAATTATTAAATTTTGCCAGCTCAGATAACCTTTTTTTACAACAAGGTAGGTTTTGATAAGTCTACTGAAAATAAAGTAAAACAAAAAACTTCGCCGAGTGCTCATAAAAAGTTGCGGGTACTCGTACGTCCCCAGCCCCACCAAGGGGTCGCGAGCCTATCCTGAGTTAGTGCCAATAGTCGATCCCGCCGCGGACCATCTATGTATTGGTAATTCCTCCAAGGACTTGTTGACTCGTACACTGCATTTGAATGAAAATTTCCGAACGTATCTTCACGTTGTTTTCTTGTGCCAAAACGCCTATACATTACGCAATAGTAGGTAGTCTTGTAATTAATCTTATCATATGGCTTGTCACACATGGGAATATCCCAAATAGGATGTAGAAACCTCATCATAGGGTTTTTTCTGGTGCTGTTGTATATTTTGTATGAATGGCAATTTATCATTACTTTGTTCAAATATCTTTTCTGCATACAGCATCGCTGCTTAATATTTTGTGTTACTAAGTTTCTCTCACATCACATCACAACCGAATATGTACCGTATAGTAAGTGGAATGCGGAGATACAATCAAACTGACGAATATTTAGAATGAACTTTCTAAATTATATTTCTGTACGATATCACTTCTGATTCTTTTGTTGTAGCGTGCAAGTATCGCACCTACTTATTTCTAGGATTTTAATCGTAAAAATAATATAATTACCGACCT
Source organism: Carpatolechia fugitivella (assembly GCA_951230895.1). NCBI lineage: Eukaryota > Metazoa > Arthropoda > Insecta > Lepidoptera > Gelechiidae > Carpatolechia > Carpatolechia fugitivella. The sequence goes on along the minus strand of OX579648.1, from coordinate 16,528,431 downwards.
AAATCTATGTAGGATTTATGTAAGTACTAACTACATAAATTATGTTACTTATTACTTTTAATAACATAAATCTTATAACTATGTCCATCCGTGTATTGCCAAATTGCAGAAACTAAACCAAATTATAATTGTAGTTTGTTCAACTGTTTTTCTGATAATGGTGTCTGTCTACGAACTATAACATATCGCGTAGAAATACCTAAGGTTGGGTTGGGGGCATACAGGAACAAAAACTAGTAGCGTTGGCCACCCCGGTGGCAAATGATAAGATTTTTTGGCGTTGACCATCCCGGTGGCAAGCAAGGAGGTGCCATACGGGAATATAAGATGTAAAATGGTAAGTATCGACATTTCAAGAAATAAGTAAAAAAACACTGAAAATATCCAAACAAAAACAAGTCAATAAATAATCATACTGAAAATAATATTGTCGCCCAGTTGGGAAACTAGCATGAAGCATCCATATATTATTATTTTTGAAACATTTTGACAAGATTATTCATGATCAACATAGTAAAGTAGGTACTTTAACCATTATTATTACAGTGACATAAACAAAAGATAATCTCCCCTCAGCGCTCAAACCAGATAACGATACACTAGGCAAATATCTCGCGCGATAAATACTTTACTGAACTGCCGGGGCTGCCGCGTATTTCAATAATAACCGTGATATTGCGATGATACTAACTGGAAAAACTCGTTCGGCGGATGTCGATATCCTTAAAGGTTCACATACTGATACCGAGAGAGGCACATACGATCGCAACGCTCTATACTGCGCTCTTATTGAGAAAGGTGAAGATGGAGCGGGTGTAAAAGATGCAGTGGATGTTGTCTGTGGTGCGATTGTCGATGGTGAATTGTATTGCAATGTTGTCAGGTCGGTTGTGGTGGATGTCGGTGAGCGGCTTTCATTCATGCCGCCTCGGGGCGTTTGAGATCCCATCTTCCAATTATCGGACGGTGTTGCGCCGTTTCTTGTCATTGTTGACCAATAGTCGTGAAATTTTGGAGCGTGCGTTATGTTATGAGCATTTTCGTGAGGCATTACCTACTCAAAAGATGGTGTTCGACCTTCTGCATTCACGCATTGTAAATTATTAGTTTTGGAAAAAATACGGATTAAGTGTCTTTTGAAGTTTTTTTTTTTTCGTTTATTGTCATTTATTAGAATATGATCTTATTTAAATTGGTAAGAGAGGCTAAGGAGTTCCGAGTCCGGGCACTGTTTTATTTGGTCAAACACTATAAACGATAAACATAATGTACAATCGTATACGATAAACTTCTAGTAAATATAATTAACCCAATTGTTCTATTTTGCAAGCCGCGATTCTGTTCTAACTTGGCGCAAGTGAAGAGAGCTGGGAAAAGAATGCATGCATTTCGAAATTTTTGTAAGTATCACATAATTCACGCTTTTATTCTTATGGGGATGAGCAGAACTTTAATTGTCTAATGAGGCAATTTTCCCTTTCAATGAGTTATCGAAGAATGGAAGATGACGATGCCAAAAAATTAAATAAATCTAAATACACTGGATGATGAATGTCAGACATGCGGAGCTGACTGTACTGGCGCGGGCGCAAGCGAACTGAGCGCAATCGCAGTTTCACAATCCGAGTTCGCCGACCAACGACACCAATACCTAAATTAATTTTCTTTTCGGCTCATCTCGCTTCATTGTCCAGTTTGAGGCAAGTTACGTTGACGCCTCGCTAAAGATTTTTGAAACGACGACGTACTGGGTTGTTTGTTTGGAGACTTGAGAGTATAATACTCCTTACCTAGAGTAGTCTACAGCACTGTTTCGAGCTCGGAGGAACCGAAGTATCGAGTATTCAATAGGAATTATGCCTTTGTAAAAAAAACTAAATTCTGTTTTTTTCCCTCAGTCGGGTAATACAAAAATATTAGACACGTATTTTTTGTTTTATCAAAATAACACAAAAAATAATTATAATTCTATTTCTAGTGTTTTACTTGTAGTATTTCACCAGTATCAAATGGTTTTGCTAAGTTAGTAGCATGAGATACACAGACAGCCTTAATCCTAAGACTAGGGTGCTGTGTACGGTGAAGGACTCCAGTAATATGATAGCAGCATTACTGAAGCCACCACGTGGCCGCTGCGAGTCATCAATAAATGACGGCAAAATGCAAGCGTTTCAATTGTCCTATTAAAGTTTATTGTTCCGAGTCATTAACTGGAAAATACACTATCAAAATTATTCACTAAAGACTCAAATAAACTAAAAAACGAAAATTAAAACGAAAGCCTGACCGCCATTGACGGATGCTAACAATCGACCCCCAAAAAAATACTAATAATCCTTCCAACAACATAGCTCCGACCCCACGCCAAGTGTTAAACCCTAACTGAGCTAATTGCTTTGTTTATACCATATTAGCAGACGCGTACTTGGTAAAGTGTAACAATTTAAAATTTAGAGCGTCATTGTTTGGTAGATGCTTTCTAATGCATGGTCGAACTCAGGAGACTGAGATTTGAATGTCGGTCTAAAGGTGAAGGTTTACATTGCTATGCATATAATAAATCGGCTAATGAATGCACGCCAGTGCTTTTGCTAGAGACGGATTATTTTGGTGAGCTATTTATTGCTAGCTTTTTTTACGAAAATGCTTATGGCATTGATTTTTAGACGCTTTGCAGGATAAAATGCACAGACCAGACACATAAATAAGGTAGTGTGAAATCCATCAACACACCACCACTGGAACAGCGTAGTCGTCTAAAGGGCATCACAGACGGAGCTATAATATATATTATAGCTGCCGTGTGTGATGCCCTTCAGGCCTGATCACTCTAATATAGGGTAGGCTCGAGCCCCTTGGTGGGGACGTGTACAAGCTGACAACAACATAACGGAGTTTAGTAAGCTCAACATTGTAGTTGTAGAGCCGTCAAGTGTGCACGGTGAAACAAGGACTTGATGGTCTTCCCTAATCAATATAAAAGTCGCATTTATAGTGAATCGGAGATCTCTATAGATTGCCTTCAAGTGAATAAAACAATTACGTACATAATAAGTATATTAAATCTGAAAGAAGAAAGAAAGCAGATCAGATCAGATTATTCAGATCTCAATGCATAGGTACTACTAAGATACAAAAGAATACAAGTAACTTAGGTATAATTTGCAAAAAACAAGACAATTTTACATTTGCGCAAAGCAACATGCAGTGCGATGTGAAAAGGTGCTGCCTCAGCATTAACGTTGTAAGTAAAAATACTTGCAACACTGATTTTCAGTCAATACCTTAGTTAAAATAAAAAAACAAAAAACCCGACTGCGTGAAAATTTTAAACTTTCAAACTTAATGAATGAACTGAAAAGATGCAAACAAGTTTTTTTGTGAGCGTCAGGACCGCTTGATAGGTGTCTGAAAATTTACGAAATGTATACTATAAAACTGTACCTAAATAGTACTGAATAGTACCTATGAAAAGATAAATAGTACTTCAGGCATTTACATTATAAATAGGTAGCGCAATGCTCAATCCATTCTGATGTATGGTTGGCTTGTACATTACTACATCTAGCCAACGCGTATGAACCTTAATCTGTAACATGTATCAGTAAACTGTAGGTACCTAAATAGTACCTTAAAAAAGCGGCCAAGTGCGAGTCGGACTCGCCCATGAAGGGTTCCGTAGCAGCAAGTAACATCTTTACGCATAAGGTTTATGTTTATGAAATTAAATGGTTTGTTTTAGTTGATTTTTTTGAGTAAATTGCGGTTTACGATTTTTGACGTATTAAAAAAGAAGGTATATAGGTTTTAGTAGGTAGGGTTAGGTATATTTCAGTTAAATATCTTGGTAAATTAGTTAAAAAGAAATAACGACACAAAATTAAACAAAAAAAAATCAACTAAAAAAACCATTTAATTTCATAAACAAACCTTATGCGTAAAGATGTTACTTGCTGCTACGGAACCCTTCATGGGCGAGTTCGACTCGCACTTGGCCTCTTTTTTAAGGTACTATTTAGGTACAGTTTACTGATACATGTTACAGATTATGGTTCATACGCGTTGGCTAGATGTAGTAATGTACAAGCCAACCATACATCAGAATGGATTGAGCATTGCGCTACCTATTTATAATGTAAATGCCTGAAATAAGTACTATTTATCTTTTCATAGGTACTATTCAGTACTATTTAGGTACAGTTTTATAGTATACATTTCGTAAATTTTCAGACACCTATCAAGCGGTCCTGACACTCACGTTTTTTTGTTTTGTTTTGAATGATCGTGGTTGATAGTGTTCACAATAGCAGTCGGAGACCTTATACCCAAACTTGAAGTTAAAAATTAACAAGTAGGTAGTACTTGAAAAATTAATAAATTATCGAACCAAAATTTATCAAAACCCTTCTAAGTTATTTTTGAAATTGGGAAGGGAAAGTCAGATCATTATGTTTTATTAAATTCCTACTAGGTATTTCTCGAGTTTTCGTATTTTTGCCCCACCCCTAAGTATATGCTGGGTGCGCCCATGGCCTGAGATATTGTAAATATAATGTAATACAAGTAATTTTAGAAGGAAAATTGACTACTTCACTTTACTTACATGCTAGTAAAAAACCGGTAACGTGAACATCAGAATCAAATCGCCTGTTAGTGACTTGAAGGTGTTGAAATGTCATAACCTATGTCACGTTTTTATACAGCACGTTAATAAAACCATTAATAGATAACCTTCTTGACCTGTTGAGTAACTACACATACCTACATCTTTCCATTCAGATATTTCACCCATTTTTGACATGCTGCTGCACAGTCTCTGGTCGAGCGCAGGTTCCGGGTTCGAATCCCGGTAGGGCGCTACAGTCCTTGTGAGTGTCCCAGTTTGGTTAGGACAAAGCCAGAATGGCCTGTTTGGGCGAAAAGTAAAAATAGTAATTCCATGCTTTGAAAGGACGTCAAGCCGTTGTTGTTGGTCCGGCCGGATCTACGGAAGTAGGGTTGCCAGACGTCCGGATTAAGCCGGACACAGACTTTTGGGTTGCATGTCCGGCCAAATTAGACGATGCCCGGCCTTTCCAGCTTTTGTTAAGCTTTTTAAATTTGACCATTTTATTGTTTTTACATAAAAAATTGATGGTAAAGGGGGAATAAAGATCATTAACAATAGGAGACAGTTTCGTAAAAATAAAACTTCTTTCTAAAGTACGCAAAGAATGATCAAGTCCATAGACTATGATTTTTTAATTTTTTCTTTTAGGTATGGTATGAGACAATGATCTTTTTTGCCAAAATCAATAATCATCAATCAATCAATCAGCCTATTGCAGTCCACTGCTGGATGTAGGCCTCCCCAAGGGCACGCCGAAGCGCACGATCACCCGCTTTCCTCATCCAGCCACCACCAGCGACCTTCCTCTGGTCATTAGTCCACCTGGCAGAATCACCGTTTTGTAATTTTTTTTTGTGGACACTGTTCTTTTTTTTGCATTTCAATTTTCGCTATGCCGTAGTTTACAAGCTACTAAACTAGATGGCATTGTTAACTAATTTTGTGATAAAGGCTTACTATGATCTTTCCTCCCTCTTACCCTTTAATAATAATAAATCATTTATTTCAGGCAATATTTACATAAAGGTCTTAAATATGTAAATAGAGGCCCATATAATAAATACCTTAAAACTAACATACGTATTTATAAAAACTATAACTAGGTAACACGTGATGTCAGTGACGTGTGTGTTTAAATGATACAAAAGCTTTTGATTGTCTTATAAAATTGTCGTGTGAAGACTAATAAAATTAAGGGTGTCCGTCCGGTCTTTTTACCCAAATGTTCGGGTAAACTGGCTGGTTAGTCCGACTTTTCGGTTTATAGTCCTGGAAACCCTATGAGGAACAAATTATGTGTTTTTTTTTATTAATGGCGTCACATCTTATGTAGATGACGTATTTCGCCAGGTTCGAAGGAAGTGGACGTTCGCGGGAAATAGTCGTTCAATTCCGAATTCAAGCAAGCTCGTTACATGAACCATATTGGTGTCGATTCGGCATACGCCCAACTAAACTAAACTTAAAATTAGTCCTGTCACTTTCTATAATTTTTAATTGAAAAGGGACCGAAGATCATCGGTTTGGTTTTTGTCTATGACTTCACGACTAACTGTCAAATTTGGTCTTGTTTTAGTGCCTACCTATCACCATGACGAATAAAAAGCCACAAAAATTGACAGTTAGTCGTGAAGTCAAAGACAAAAACAAAACCGATGATCTTCGATCCCTGTTTAATTAAAAATGATAGAAAGTGACAGGACTAATTTTAAGTTTAGTTTAGTTGGGCGTATGCCGAATCGACACCATTATATTCTTTTGCGGTATACGTACAAGAATTTTTGATATTGGTCTTTTCTTACAAGCCTTGTTTTTTTTAATGCCAAGTACTATTATAATAGTATGTATGTCATCTGTACTCTGTAGTCACTCGTCGTGTCATCATCTTCTATAGTCTCGCGACGTCGTTTCAAAACAAATGGAATGAAATGGAGAAAGTGCTGTGTTCTACCTACTTAGCTGTTTCCTACTTCCCTGTAGTGTGTTGCCATTGATATGGTAACCTAGAGGAGTCTGCTTGCAAGATATATTTTTTTATTGTGATACGGCGATGCAGGATATTATGATGCAGATTAGGATCAAATCAGGTTTTTTTAGATTTTATTTTATTTATTTGGAGAAAAAATTGATGACAGGGTAAGTGTACTTCTATACGTAGAAACAGTTTTTTTTATCTGAGTCTACTTAAAACGTTAGTTTTTTTCAGGTATTGCTAAGCCAATTTAGTATAGATTTCATGAGTGAAAACATAGGGGCCGTAAGTGGAATCCTTTTTTTTTAAGTCCGTGGGCACTTGATGGATGAGTTAAGAAATAAAAGCACAGGACTGTGTCATTTTGTTTGAGACTGTGCTTGTGATATTTTCAGTAGGTAGGCTTTTTTTAAAGATCATAAAGTCCTGTTCAAAGACAACTTCCGAAAACCAAAAGCTCTTGCTATGCATAATAGGTACCTTAACATGGAACAGACTATAAAATACAATGGGCCACAAAAATGCCATGTATAGTAAAATAAATGTAAAAAAAAACATAATCTTTTCTCTAGTTCCACTTCATAATAAAATATTATTATAGCTATACTTCATCGTCAAGCGAACCTATTAATATATTCCTATAAATAACCTATTTTTATGATTAAAAATGCCATTGAACGATCAGCTGAGGTGTTGCCTTATTCATAGCAATCAATTAGATCTTTTTAAGTATTGTCACAGAATTAATATAGTATGTATCTTTGGTTTGGACATTCATCCTTGGCGAGATTATGTGAACGCCGATACAATATACTAGATAGTTCTCAAACGTATGAATATTGTGAAGCTAGGCCACAGAATACTATATTAATAGTAGGTACTAAGCGAGTGGTATGCGATGTGAGCTTTTTTACACACGTTAAATTTTTATGCTTGCAAAGTGCTACATTGTAGGAAATTGGTAAAAAAAAATATATTTAAGTATAATTGAAAACATATCAAAGCAAAATTTACAAGTTGCATATTGTTTACAAAAGCTTGGCTTCTCTTAATAAAGCACTAATTACACTTTCCTGAATATTCCTGTTGCATTACTAATTTACCGTCTCACTCAAGTGCTGTGCCACCCAAACGCAGCAATGTAAATCTATTTAATCACTAAACCTATAGGTTTACTCATTACATGTTAGAATTCGCTTTACGTCATGTGGTTTACGTTTCGTAAAACACGTGATTACTATAGTTTTGTTTTGTTCAGTTTGGTGGTTGCATAACCTTTGGATTGTTTTGGGTTAGACTAACATCCACTCAATTCTCAAGAACTAGTTTAATAATGTCTTATCGTACGAACTTTACATTTCGGGTCACGTTTCAATTTAAACTGGCCGATTTACAACCTCAGATTAATCAAGGTTAACGTACATTGACTGTTATCTTAGTACGTAACAATAGGTTTGGTAATAAAACCGTCAATGAAAGTTTGAAACAAATTCGTCGAGAATATACAGTATAAGTCCATAGCAAACGATTGTTTGTTACTTTCATTTTTGCGTTGTATCAGAGTATGTTACGATTTAAGTACTATTGCTACCTAGCAGACGACGGTAGTAAAATTGTGATAGCGGAAAGAAAGCAATTCTTAGATTTATGAGGACGCGTTTATTACGCTACGCCACGCTCATATACCTAACCGGGTGAGCAGAGCTACACAAGAACAAATAACATACCAATTTTTAACACATTATGTTTTTGTTAATATTTTTGCCAGTGCGAATCTTTTCTTGCATCCTAAGGTTGTCTGGAAGAGATTGCCACACGGTCGCCTGTTGACTTTCATTGTTTTGTGTTGTTCTGTTGTTTTACGTTTTGGTCAATTAAGTATTTTATTGTACTGTACAGGTAGCCAGCAATCCCTATGGTCATGTAGCTCGCTTGACACTCGCATTACGGATAACACCTTTGTTCTTTACTGCTACGAAAAGTGACCAGCCATATGTACTTATATACTGTCTACTGTAACTACGTGCATTATTTACGTCTATCCATGTGTGACTGTGGCTATATTAATTCTGTGACTGTTGTGTTGTAATTTGTATTGTACCTACCAATGTTAGGACTAGTTAGTCCAAGACGAAACTCCAAAACAATTCACTGCACTATGGACTGTGGAGTGTGCGCACGATTGTATTATTAGAAACGGCATAGTTTTATGAATGGGACTGCCAAATGATTTATAGAACAGTTGGTGATCTGTCACTATGGCAAATAAAAATACAATCATCAATGTCAAATCGAACTCGATTCTTGTCATGCGTGGGTGGTCTCATTCTTACGTCTACTGTTCATGGGACAAAATTGCATGGATGTCATACTTTATTTTGTCCTCCACTGTACCTAACGATGTAAGGGAGCGTAAAGTATACACATGTATAGGATTAGTGTAAAATATCATTCAAATATTTCCATAATCAACAGTAAACGCACTTAGCAACTACCTACATAACCTAGCCTAAAGTTGATTTACTTGTCTAACCACCACTGGCCTCGTAAATATAGACTTCGAATCTACCTGACACGATACAGCTATCTTACATCCATTGCTGTATTACTTGCCCCAACTTCGTAGTACACTTAACAAAATGAAGCAATGGATGTTGAAGTTGCTGTCGTCGGTAGAATTCTGATGATCTTGATACAGCTGAACGGTTAGCCGATTACTCACTGAAAGCATTCTTTGCATTCCGATCCTCCGTGCGCGATCCAGACAATTTGCTTGTTTTTGAAGAATGATTCAAAGTACAACTTGATCTTTTGCTGGAAACTATGAATAACAGTTTTAGAAGTTTCCAAAATATGAGGCATCAAAAGTTATTACATGAGCCATGTCAGACATCAAAGATGGATCCATAATGCTGTTACCAGGACACCAGGGTTTGTGGGGTTGATCATCAACTTTTCAAAATTGCAACCCATATACCTACCTAATGCTAAATCCACAATTTGTTTTGGATAAAGCACAGTAGAAATTTTTAAAAGGGAGACTTCAAAACAAAGTGGTTACGTTAAGTTATTGTAGTGGCATTAAAGATTGAAATATTCCGTTTTGCTCTCATGCTAGTTCAAAGTTCAAATCTGTATATTAGTTAGGAAAAATAAACTCTGCTAGACGTTCGTTTTACCCTTTAAGATACGACACCCTAAATGCCTAAAAAGACGGAGAGTTCTGTAACGATGAAACAATGATACACACTCTAAATCTTTGATTTTATATCTGCCTTTCTAATTGGATTCATTATATAATTTTTAGATTAAACACACTTGACCATTCGGAACAATACCGTTGCGTCACTTAAAAGTACCGTGTCGGGTGGGGAGCCCAAATTTTGTCAATTCGTTACACTTTGCATTCCGTTAGGTAAAGGGCCCGCTTCTTTTTATGATGTAATATCTCTTGTAATATCGGGTTATGTTGTTTTGTGTATACATCCGGTAAGATTTTCTACACAACACGATATTGTAATTGCAAGTAAGTCTAAATTTTAAACCAATCCAAGGTAAATTGTGTAACGTTGGTCGTTTCGGGCCAAAGGCATTAGGTTACCTGAACACTGTCCCAAGATTTTCAAAACGGTAGATCCTGTGCTGTCCGCATCTAGCGGCTTCCCGAAACCTTTACCAGATCATCTGTCCACGGAGTTTCTGCTCGCCCACGATAAGGCTTCAAATTCATAGATACGATTACCTATACAAATAGGGCCAAAATTTTATTTTATTTTTATTTTATTTATTTAGGTCAATCAACCCATCGTCATTTTTTTTTTTAATTTTACAGTAGTTTGACTAACGTGCATAGAACTTGAATATTTTAGGTGTTAGCGTATACGATCGTATTTGGTATAAACGAAGATCAATTAACTTTTGCCAGTGATATTACTGTAAAATTTGTACACAATAAACCAGTTAATAGTATTGTAACCATGTTTAAAAATAACAGAAATTAGTCTAGGCAGTTGCCAGTTTCCACCAACAAATTTTCCAAAATACTATTTTGAATCGACCAACTTTTGCTATCCATACTAATCCAAAATTAAAGTAATTCTCTGTTGTCTGTCAGTAGATTTGTAGCCTTAATAATCCAAGGTCAGGCCAGGTCATCTAGGTCATTGGTCAACTACTAGTGGAATGGAAGAGCCCTTTGCTGCTATTACTATTGTCTCTTTCTCTACAAAAAGTAAACACATCTGCATGAGCTGTTTTTCTGTTACTTGTATTCCTCTCATCAAACCTCCTCGTGGTAATAAGTACAATAAAATAAGCGACGATAAATCATATCGGATCATGTGCCCGCGTTCTTGTTGTGCAATCTGTCCCCACCTTTATATACCGCCGCTGCCGCCGCCGGCGCCTTTCCATGAGTATCTAAGTATAAGAGTAGAGCATTCCACTCGTATATCTAGCTAATGTTTTGTACTTAGCATATTAGTATTGATTAAGGTACTGCGATTTGGTTTATTACCTCTCGTGAATGATTTTGTATTTTTTGTGCTTAATATTAAACACTATGAAATCGTTTGGTTAAATATAAGTTTACCGAACAATTTAGTTATAAATAGATGATGCTTTAAGTATGGACAATATTTTAATGATAAATAATGATCAATTTTATTACTGATATAGTCTTCCAAAAAACTAAAAAAATTACTGAAACTATACCATCCCTAGTAAAATTATTTTTTCTTAAACATAAAACAAAAGTAGTTTAAACAATAAAAAAATGAACATTTTTCTTCTAGTGTAAACAACACAAGTGTAGTCCACATAGCTCGCATCTGCATAACTGAACCGCTCCGTTCTCATTAGAAGCGCGCGCGCAGGCGTCCGTTAGACCGACCCGACAACGGGATCGCCGCCTCGACAACAAATGGCACGTTTACCTTATTCGATATTTGAATTTGAAGATGGATTGGTTAGTTTAACGAAGCAATCAATGTGGTTTCTGTGGGTTGGTCGTGAACGGGGTTTGTGAGGTACGGAGATCGACTATACGAACTACATTCATCATCATTTTCAACGCACCCACTGCTGGGCACCTATAGGCCTTTTGTCTACTGCACCACTCCTCACCGTCCTGTGATATCTACATCCAGCCTGATCCTGCCAGTTTGGCAATATCGTCGGACCATCGTGCTGGTGGATGCCCACTTGGCCACCACTCTGTAAGTAAAAAAACGACAAGGAAACATGAAATGAAACATTTAATGTAACCAGATCATAAATGAGTTTTTTCGTGCTTCGAAGGTCATGTTCAACACAATCATCCTGATCATCCTTCCTTGATGTAAGCTGAACGAACAGGTCGTTGCGGAGATCCTTGTGAGAAGCCTTAATCCAGGGGTGGACGTCTTACGGTTAGTATGATGGATGAGACGTTCTTGTACAAATATTAAAAGAGTCAGTATAGAAAAAGTGACCGTCTTAAATATATTTATCTAGCAGTAGACAAGTAGGGAGAGATTATGTCGATGATGGTGATCCAGCCAGGGCAAGGCCAAGCACCCTTTTCCTCTGGAAAAAAAATTAAACTAATCATCCTTATTTACTTATGTAAGTATATATAATCTTCTTCTCTATATAATAAAAATGATTTGCGGTTCGTTAGTCTCGCTAAAACTCGAGAACGGTTGAACCGATTTGGCAAATTTTAGTCTTGCTATATTCGTGGAAGTCCAGGGAAGGTTTAAACGGTAAAAAAATATGGGTAGGGTAGGTGTAGGGTAGGTGTTGCGTAGGTGTAGGGTAGGTGCAGGGTAGGTGTAGGGTAGGTGTAGAGTAGGTGTAGGGTAGGTGTAGAGTAGGTGTAGGGTAGGTGTAGGGTAGGTGCAGGGTAGGTGCAGGGTAGGTGTAGAGTAGGTGTAGGGTAGGTGTAGGGAAAAATGGCAGGACAACGTCTGCCGGGTCAGCTAGTATAATATAAAAATTAACCCCTATTTCACCTGGTCACGTTATAACTTGAGAACTGCTTTACTGATTTCATTCAACTTTTTTGAAAATGTTTTGTAATACTTCGTAGAAGGTTCTTTATATAAAAAAAAAATGCGCAGGGTAGGTGTAGGGTAGATGTTGGGAAAAATGGCAGGACAACGTATGCCGGGTCAGCTAGTAGAAAATAAAACCCACCAATATGAAATAAATAACATATTTAAACAGACGCCATTCTACTATTCACACGTGTTGGGAATATTACTTAATAAACAACAAACTTCTCACGTGTTTCGAAAAGTATGTTACTACTTAAGTACGTATATTAATTTTCGATTAAGACCTTGTATGACATATAGCGAACAAGCTAGAAGAGGTCAAAGGCTTTCCCCGACTCTGTGGGCAGTACTCACTGGAGGGAGAAGGGAAAACTTCGAGGGGGGGTTTGGGTATGGAGGGGGGTCACGTGTTCGAGAAAGCAATTTCATAGTAAGTACTATAGTATTGTTTTCTTCATTACGACAGTGTTTATTAGTTCGGTCTGCTGCAATTTTTATGCAAATTTCGAGGTTGCAGACTGGTTAGGTGCACTAGATAATTTGTTATCAAGCAAATGTCTAGATAATGGTTGGTATTGGTAACTCTCGGTATGTAATTATCATATTAGCTGTGCATGTATTATTGTCGCCAAGGATTATTATAATCTTTTATGTGTATAGATTATGTGCTGTAAGACAAATAGCTATTAATAAGTGAAGTTAAAATTAAAGTAGTTGAGGATATAAGGAATTTGGGAACCAGGCTTTTAAAAATTAACGTTTTTCACTCTGGCATCCTGTCCAGGGTACTTCAGGCGTGCCACGGTCTCGTTTTCTTGAGTTTCAGCCTTCGGCTCTCCCCAAAAGCCGTGTCGCGCTTTTTGGTATAGGTATACCAACTTTTCGCTTTAGTTTTTAGTCTCTTAATTTCAAAAGTAAATAAGATACCAGAAAATGTATTTTTAATAATTTGGCCCACTGGCTGAGTCCTGAGTGAGACCGTATAAAAGCTGATAACAACAACAACATTGACACGTCATCAAACACTTGGAGATGCTACCAACCATCATGAGAATCCTCAAATGAAACCGTCGTCATTCCGAAAGTTCCAAAACATAGAATTTAAATTTAAAGTGAATTTATATATCAATTTGTACTGTCACATAGCTGTGTCGCTCGGAGCGTGACCGAAAGATTTCGGGCAACACATCACTTGAACGGATTCGGTCATTCTATTGTGTCCGTGGGAATGATGCAAATGAGACTTTGCTATTTCTTTGTTTGATTTCGTGAAAGTTTACACCGCACCGGCGAGGAAACGCTGGACGACGACGGCCGATGTGAACGCCATTTTTATGTAATTGTTACGTCGAGGGGCTGCGCAGGCGCAAGTTGGGAGAGATGAGCGGAAAACTTATAGCAATAATGAAGCCAATCCACCAAACCAAGTCAAATGATGTTATATACATAAACAGGTAGATGTTTCACTAGCCCGCAAAAACTGAGGCGGTCAAATTAATACAATTGTCGTAATTAGATTTCAGAAAAAAAATGGTCGCCTAGTAGCAGCAAAATGCCTGCCTGCCAGCATTAAAAAGGAATTAAATTTGAACACCGGACAGTATGAATACGTCATCTTTACTAAAATATCATTGGTTTTAGGCCAATGAATTAGAAATTATTGTTCTGTATAATGTATTTTTGTCGGATTGTCCGAAGACAGTCCATTGTGATGGATTGTCTCAATTTGTCTCATTTACACAATACTAATACTGTATTGGCTCAGTGGATTGGCACGTCAATTGGCCTCGTTTAAATGCTCCATTACTTAGGGCTGATACACGATGCCAGCTACCGGCGGCGTCCGTCAGTCGCAGATATACAAACATCACTTATTCCTCGTTGGAGACCGATATCGAATTTGCGGTTACGATGGTGGCAGAAGGAAAACCGACAAACTTAGGTAACTTCTTGTGTCTTTTAGTAGAGATAAATAGGCTTCACCTTCTTGCCTGCCCAGTTTGTCCTAAAAGCTGCACTCTAGCAGAGGCGTGCGCTGCCACTGAAAACGCTGTGGCAGTCGCCAAATACTTACCGAAGACTACATAGAAGTGAGCTGCCGACACGAAGAAGAAGAAGAAGAAAATAAATAAATGTACCAAAATACCAGGGCTCCGTTTCACGAAGCAACAAGTTACTAGTAACAAGTTACAATTTGATATTCATTGCGTAACCAATTCGCCTAAACTGTATACCCTTATCATTTTATCTTTTTGTCTACGCAACGTACATCGAATTGTACTTGTAATTTGTAACTTAAAGCTTCGTGAAATGGCCCCCAGCTGTAATTTGTAATAACCAGGTTTGTATTTCCGCTTATAACTTGAACCGCTTCTCGATAAATGCACGCCACGGAGGGGAACGCCCTTTATGAAATCAGCTGCACTCAGGTCAAGATTTCCGTAGTTTCCGCGCTTTGGGAACACGGTGAACCCGTTATTAACAAACAAACAAACTTAAAAGTAACAATGCTACTTAAGAATGCGGAAGGGCAAAATGTCTCTTAAAATCAGGAATTGAAGAAAGGGTGCTTTGATATGAGGGTAAATAGTCCAGCTGTCTAGGATTTCCTTGGGAATGTATAGGTATTTTGTTAAGTAAAGTGACCGTTAAAAATAAAGAAAGCAAATGTAATTTTAAATCATCAACCATGACCTGATTATCCGAAAAGATAAGATAGATAAAAGTGTCTTTGAAAGATGATTCCGTGCTTCGGAAGGCACTTTAAGCCGTTGGTCCCGGCTACTATCTAGACGTTACATGAGCCATGTCAGTGGCCTTTGGCGGCTCTATAACACTGACACCAGGGTTTGTGTGGTCGGTTGTCGACCTTACAACCCACACTATTATGATGATTAAATAGTCTCCAAATTCGATACTAATTCAGTACCTCCAGATCAAGAGCTGACCACGACGGATGCTGCAAAAAGAAAGGAGGTTATTGAAAGTATCTATGGAAGATCCCAAAGCGCGCTCCACGTTACTTGACCTTAGTCACCGAATACAAATACCATTCCAAATACCGGCCCATTCTTCATTGTGTAGACAACCCTCACAAATTCTGGCATCAGTATTATAAAGACGCTACCAAAGGCTCCAGCTACAGGATAAAGGCGCTCTCAAGGTCAAAGTGTCTAACCGTGAGTGCTGGCTACTGTAACAATAACGCATGTGCATAACGTCATCTCGTCACACATACGGACTCATGCATAATAGCGGTGGTTATCGCGAGACCTCGACGGAACCTTGATCCGTGATTCTAGTGCAGGCAGATTATAGACTCCGTTACCTTCTCCTGACCTGGATATGTATAGGAATAGGACGTCTTTAAGTATAGTTGATTTGCGAATAGGGTTAGCATTTAGAAATTTGAACAGTCCTGACAAAAAGCCGGACATTTCAACAAATAAATATGTGGAGACATCTCACACACGGCTATCTAATCCCAAACTAAGCAAAGCTTGTACTATGTGTGTTAGACAGCTGATATACGTACATTACTTAAATAGATAAATACATACTTATATAAATAAACAACATCCAGACACATGGCAAACACAAGTGCTCATCACACGAATGTTTGCCCTGAGCGAGATTCGAACCCATTACCCTGTGCTTCGAAGGTAGGCGTACTACCAACTAAGCTACGGAGCCGTCAAAATCCGGACATTACATCATCAACATCAACCGCCCGTTACAGTCCACTGCTGGACTATGAGCCTCCTCCACTTAAGTGGAGGGTTTTGCCATATTCTCCACGCTTGGCAGGCGGGTTGGAGATCGCAGATTAAAAGGTTACTGTATCAGAGAGCGCTGCTGCCCGTTCCCTGTTCAATGTGTAGTCCCTAAGTCGCCTCTTACGACACCCACGGGAAAAGTAGGGGTTGGTGACAAATGTATTCTACTCTGCCGTCACCACACGACACATCACATCACTTCACACGAATATTATAAATATGAAAATATATTTGGATGTTTGTTCCACCTTCACGCTTAAAGTACTCAACGGATTTGGATGGAATTTGCAATGGAGATATTTGTAACCTGGAATACTTTTTACGGGAAAGAGTATTATTCCAACGGGACTGAGACTTTCCCCAGTTTGGTCAGGCAGGACATTGTAGGCTGAATTATCTGATTGTCCGAAAAGAAAGATGATTCCGTGCTTCGGAAGGCACGTCAAGCATTTGGTCTCGGCTACTATCTAGTCGTTACACCAGCCAAGTCAGTCGGCTTTATAACACTGATACCAGGGTTTGTGAGGTCGGTTGTCGACCTAACAGTACTACGTTCTACTGCCGCGGAGATTGTCACCCAACTTAATAACAAAATCGACAAACTAAACATGGTTATAATAAAGGTGATATCAATTCACTTAACAAAACCAATGGGTATATTAGCGATAAGGTGTGATAAGGCGTTTCACGTGCCACGTTCACACCGGGTACAGTCACGTACAGTCAACGCCAATGTAAATTGCCAGTGTAAACAGACACTCAACGCCATGCATATTGTTTATACAGCAAGTCCATATTATACTGGTTGAGAACTATGCGGCTTATCAAATAATCGATTTACTGTTTGTTGTGAATCCCTCTCAAAGTAAATGAGTTTTGTTGCGGTTGATTGTGAGAATTAAGCACAGTATAGTAGTACTAGCGGTCCGCCCGCGGCTACGCCCGCGTTATGTAAGATTTTCCCGTGGGAATACGACTTTTCCCGGTAAAAAGTATCCTATGTGTTATGCCAGGGTACAAACTATCTCTATTCCAAATTTCATGCAAAATGTAGAGTTTCTTCTGGTCGTTCTTCTCCACAGAAAGCGTACACTTGTAGTGAACGTGCCAACCAGAGACAAACTTCTTTTGTCCTCCTAGCTATTTGACGTCGAAAAATGTTTTTTTTAATCTTACAGAGCTGTTTCCCGCCGCTTTTGTAATAATAATTTTCTTAAATTAATTAAATAATCTACCGTACTTGAATTTAAATTTTAATATCTTTTATGTCTTAAAAACACATAAGGCAAATAAATTAAATATTATAAAATAACAAATTCTATCTATGAACTTCTTATTGTGCTTGGCTGTATGGCTCATTTACTTTGCCGTAATATAGATACATTTATGAGTAGATACGTTAATGCACTTGTGCACAAAGATTTTGTGCAGCCATATCCTGCACAAATAAGCACTTTCAGAGCATGAGAAGTGAAAAGACATTTTTATCATATCTTTTTATCTTTAAAGTTAGGTTCGGATATTTGCAGGCTGAATCAACTGAATGTCTCAACTTTCAGATGATGTGGTTCCTCAGGAAGTCCTACTTTAGGCAGTTGGTCTTGCTCAACTACAACCTACGGAAGTATTCATTACACAAGCCAAGTCAGTGGCCTGGCCTTTCGCGGCTCTATAAAAACTGACACCAGAGAATCTCTAGTTCTAGAGATTCTCATAAAGAAATTGTTTTCAGCGTTTACTGAGATAAAAGTCTCAGTTGAACCAAATGGTACTGGCCAATAGTAGGTACAATAGGGTATCGGACTGTTCTTAAATTT
Organism: Carpatolechia fugitivella; assembly: GCA_951230895.1. Lineage (NCBI taxonomy): Eukaryota > Metazoa > Arthropoda > Insecta > Lepidoptera > Gelechiidae > Carpatolechia > Carpatolechia fugitivella. Next base: position 16,510,219 of record OX579648.1, on the reverse strand, counting down.
ACCATATTTTATGATTAGTTAGGCAGACGATTCGCGAAGAAAAAAACAGAATCGGTTGAAAAACGAATTCACAGTGATTTTTTAAAGTTTCAATATGTCTGTCTCTTTCAAAAACGATTTTTTGTATGGAGATTATATGGCGTTACTAGCAAGTGACGTCACAAGTGGGTGCCTCTCTGTCTAATCTTGTATTTCAAACTCGGTAAATTTTAAAGATATAGCAAAAATTCTTTTAGTGTTTTAATTTTGGATTTATAAAATAAAATAAAAAAGTAGTCCGATACCGTCTCCTCATCGGTCTTCGAACCCAGATCCTCTGCAATGAGAGCCTACTTACGGAAGTTGATATCGCAAATAAATAAACTCGTCAGTAACTACAGGATATCATCATCAACAGCTCAAGCACGTCCACCGAGAGGCTCGAGCCTACCCTGAATTAAGGTGATCAGGCCTTAGTTGACCACGCTGGCCCAGTGTGGGTTGGCCGACTTCATATACAACCTTTGAATTTCTTCGCAGGAGTGTGCAGGTTTCATCACGATGCTTTCCTTCACCGTAAAAGCGTCGAATAAACGTAAAATATGAATTCGAAAACACATTGGTAGTGGTGAGGATGGAACCCGCGTCTCCCGGACGGGAGGCAGCGGCCCTAGCCACTAGGCTACCGACGCTCGACGCCGCCGATGTTAATATCGACCTTTAATTCAGACCACAGATTATGAAGCTACTCTGATAATACAGACAGATAAGACAGTAATACAAAATATTTAATAAACAAATCAGGCCAAGGGGCCAAATCCGTTAGCATTAACAAAGACTATGAGTTCCGTAATGCCACCTTACAACCAGTTGTTAATTATAACAGTGATAATAACTTGCCAGACTGACAACAAAGAGCAGACGTTGTCCAACTAAAGTTAAAAGTGAAGCCAAGTCTGGGCCATTAGAGTATTCTCTTCTCTACAAATTACATAGGTACATGAAAAATTATGATTCAAAGTATAACAAAAATCAAACATTAAAAAGAATTAAAAAGTAAGTTAAGTTTAAAAAAAGAATTTTATTGACCGTAGTGTCACTTCACAATCTTTTGAAGTTTTAGTTATTAATGGGAAATACTTTACCGTGCATAAAAATTAATTTTTCTTTTATTAAGTCACCCATAAAAATCATAGATTATTATTGTTACAGATTGAGTCTGTTGTCTGTGGTTTTTTTTTTCATTTTCTGTTTTATAATTTTTTTGTGCTTGTCATGAGGGGTTTGAACCATTTATAATTATAACATAAAAATCATTACCTATGTCACAAAAATATTAATTGTGCGTGCACCAAAAAGAATGATTGTACTACGAAATATTGTGAAAATAGGCTATGCAAGCATTTTATTTAAAATAAATGTCTTTTACTCATAGTTTCTTTTCTTCATATTCCTCGGTGCCATTTACATTTTCTGTTGATCTGCGCTTTCAGTGGGAATCCTGACGCGTCAAGATCAGAGTTATTGGCCACCAAGGCGACGCGTGCGCTGCTCGGCCTTGCGAATTAGCAGCATCCATTCGATTGTAATGACAGCTACGGATGAGGATGTACACTCATCATTCCTATCTCAACATCTTGATGGAAGAATTTAGGATATATTTTGATTAGCTCTCTGGTTTGGTACTTTCACTAATTAAAACAATTTGCAAATACAGTGGGCCGTTTCACGAAGCTACAAGTTACAAATTACAAGTACAATTCGACGTACCTTGCGTAGACGATTAGAGAAAACGATAAGGGTCTACAGTTTAGGCAAATTGGCTACGCAATGTATATCAAATTGTAACTTGTTGCTTCGTGAAACGGGGCCCAGGGCGACATGGAAGACTAGAAATAAAATCATTATGGTACTAAATTCTTTATCTTTAATGGCAATACTAGAATCGGCAGTCATTGGTAACCAACGAAGCACAAGAAACAAGCAATGGACGTTTCCACATAGGACGCGAACGACGACGACACGATCACAGGATATTGTCGAGATTATGAGGAAAAGTACTACACCCTACCTTACTTGTATTGTACAGCCTCCGTGGCCGAGTGGTCGAGATTTCAAGTTCAACGCCCATTGTGGAGGTTCTGGGTTCGATTCCAGGTGGGGACACTGTTAAGCAAAAATCTCTTTGTGAGACTTTCCCCAGTTTGCTTAGGACATTGCAGGCTGAATCACCTGATTGTGCGAAAAGAAAGATGATTCCGTGCTTCGAAAGGCACGTTAAGCCGTTGGACCCGGCTACTATCTAGTCGTTACACGAGCCAAGTCAGTGGCCTTTGGCGGCTCTATAATACTCTACCAGAGTTTGTGAGGTCGGTTGTCGACCTTACAACCCACACGATGCTGATGATGACGACCTGTATTATACTGATAAATAACCTGATAGCAATAACTTTTCCGACTACGATAGTTAGGCAGTTTCTGTGCCTTTGTTGGACTACGCTAGCCCAATGCGGGTTGGTCAACTTCACACACAAGGAATCTTTGATTTTGTGCAGATTTCCACGTGATGTTTTGATGTTTTGCTTCTTATTAATGACTAGTGTTACTTAGATAATAATATCATGCATGTTTATTAAAAATGTGATGTGTTGTATGTCGGATTTCGACTAAATGTGTTGGACTCTATTATGACATTTCCACCTTATAAAAATAATGTACCACATTTATAACAATCTCAATAAATTTCATTTCACCCGTAGAGATTTGAAATACAAAAACACATTGGTACGTGGTGGGGATCGAACCCGCGTCTCCCTAGCCACTACACCATCGACGCTCAGCTCTAAATATTATTATAAGAAAAATAAATGAATACAGCAGAAATTTACATCGTTTTGTTCCCGCCGCCGCCGTGTAGTGATAGAGTCAAACTTTTCACGAAAAAAAGAATCCTCCGACAAAATATTTTAGTGCTCTCCATACAAAATGGGTCGGTCGGGTACATTTTTTTGTCACAGTAATTCTTTTTTCGCGAAAATTTGTTCAGTTTGACGAGTACCACACTACACGGTGGTAACAAAACGATGTAAATTTCACGGCGTATAGCAATATTCTTGAACATACATAGGTATAATATCTTTGTCTCAGCCGCAGTCTGATATAATTCTAGCAACACTTATTTATTCAATTGATTTATAAGATTTGGCAATCATACAAACAAAATGTAACATGATATCATTCTCAAACAAGGACGTCAACTTTAAGAACAATAAATTGGTTTGAAAAAAAAAAACTAGTTTGTGGACAGAAGCTGTCCAATTCTATGATTGACATACATGGAATGCAGACATACCTACACATTTAAATTTAAGTAGTTTTTATTACGAGTTGCAAGGAGACAAAATTACATTTGTGAAAAAAGATTACGAAGCCACTTACTTGACCTATCTACAAGCTCCATGCATCAGAGAAGAGACAAGCGTAGAATAGAAAGTGACTGAAGTCTAGATGCGCAGTGTCTTTTGTTAAAAACCTTATTCCTTCATCAAGTCATCAACAGCTCATATACGTCCCCACAGGGACTCGAGCCTACCCTGAATTAGGGCGATAGGGGGCTTATTCCTTAACTAACGTTAAAAGCTTTATATACCTACTCCTGTTCCGAATTTGTGGCTGTAATCCAATTCAGTGTGTTTAGCTTTTTGAAAACTGTGGTTTGATTTGTAAGGTCGACAACCGACCCCACAATCCCTGGTGTCAGAATTATTGAGCCGCCAATGGCTATTTAATGTTTCCGTAGACATAACAGGACCAAGTGCTTAACGTGCTTTCCGAAGTACGGAATCGTCTTTTTTTCGGACAATCAGGTAATTAAAATTGTGTGTGTTCAGGAGAGTACTAAAGCGGCGGTCTATATTGTTTATTTAATATACTTGTCGAGCCTGCAATATCCTGACCAAACTGGGAAAAGTTACTCATAGAGATTCTAATTAGACAGTGTCCCCACTACAGGGATTCGAAGCCGGAAAATTCTCTCAAAATATTCTAGTCAAACTGGCCATGATATATCTCACATCAGTCCATCGATATCCGAAATACACTCGCCGAGTATTCACACAGATTCGAGCGTCTGCTTGCACATTGCGCAACCGCCCTTGCCAGTTTCATCCATTGTTAAACTCAATGCTATTCATAGAAGTGTTCTGGTGAATCGACTACTGGGTTGTTTAGATGTCCTTCTAACTGAATTAGACATAACGTTGTATAAACAGTCTTATTAGGTGTCGTAACACTAACAATACGATGTGTCGTAATAATATAACAGTGATATTAAATTAATTTTAAAATTATCATACGAACTAAACAACCTTTTCCAAATAATTTGAGTTGGCAGACAACAAGACATTTTAACTACCCGCGTAACCAGCTGATCGATTGAAATAGGTGGCAGATGCAATACGGCTCACCTCTATGTTCCCTGATAAGTTGTTCAGTTTCATGACAACCTTATGAAAAATATCAAACGATTTAATTCCGTCCAGTAGATACAACTTTTTAGCCAAATTAATAATCTTCAACTTCTTCATCGTGTGGGTTGTAAGGTCGACAACCGACCTCACAGACCCTAGTGTCAGTGTTATAGAGCCGCCAAAGGCCACTGACATGGCTCGTGTAATGACTAGATAATAGCCGGGACCAACGGCTTCACGTGCCTTCCGAAGCACGGAATCATCTTTCTTTTCGGACAATCAGGTGATTCAGCCTGCAAAGTCCTACCCAACTGGGGAAAGTCTCACAAAGAGGTTTTTGCTTGACAGTGTCCCCACCGGGAATCGAACCCGGACCTTCCGTAATGAGCGTCGAAATCTCGACCACTCGGCCACGGAGGCAGTTAAAAGAAATAAATAATGTAAAAACATAACCCTCCTTCTAAAGCAGTCGGGTGAAAATGGGTCCTATTGGTGAAAGTTGCTGGCACCGGTGAAAACAATAGCGCAACGCAGGACCGCTCACGTTGGAGACCTATGGGAGAGGCCCTAGCAGTGAGCGTCTTCTGGTTGAGAGGACGACGATTGGTATGCTCAGCCTATCAAGCTGAATATTTTGATTTACATCTTGTTAATATTTGGAAAACAATGTTTGTTCATACGAATTAATCAACTAATTATCATCAATACATATTTTCATTTCAGCTGAGAGCGGCCCCTGTTGTGGACAAAGGTCTCCCCCTAATTTCCGAAATAATGTGAAGCAAAATTAGTTCCACATCAAAAGGTTATACAACGTGTTTAAGTGTTATACAACGTGTTTAACTAAAAGTTCCGAACTTAACAAAAGGTACCTATGAGTAGGTACTTATTTAATTAAGCTAAGTAACCAAACATTGCACAAACCGTCCTTGTAACTTAGAGTCATTGTTGAACTCAGTTCTATTAATAGAATAGCATTTACTGCAACACATCACTGAATTATACGATTTGAATGCCCTTCAAAATAATCTTATGCAAGATTTATAACTAACTCAACACTACGTCTAGTTATGATAGATATAAAAATAATAAAGGCTTATGTACTTACAGTACACAGTGGAGAGCGTCGGTGGTCTACTAGGGCCGCTGCCTCTCGTCCGGGAGACACGGGTTCGATCTACACTACGCACCAATGTGTTTTCGAATTTCGAATTCATATGTATTCTACGCTCTTGCGGTGAAGGAAAACATCGTGATGAAACCTGCACATTCCTGCGAAGAAATTAAAATGTGTGTAAGTAAAGTCGACCAACCTGCACTGGGCCAGCGTGGTCGACTAAGGCCTAATCGCCCTAATTCAGGGTAAGCTCGAGCCCTTCGGTGGGGACGTATATGAGCTATTCATGATGATGATGAATTTGCAGTTATGTACGCTTCTAGATGCATGCTTCTTACAATAAATCTTAATGTTCGTCTTATCGTGTAGATTGTAGAGTCAATGGCCGACTTCACAAACTGATGTCGTTAGTAAGACTGCTTCTGTAGATAATAGCGACCACTGTGCTTTTTAAAGCACTGTATGTCTTAACCAAATTCGGGACAGTCTCTCGAAGTGATTTATTAACAGTGTCCACGCTTGGAATCAAACCCAGGACTTCCGGAACGAGAGCCGAACGCTTTACCTCATTATGGAGACTGTTATAATATCACATGTTTATTTTTCGTGTAGTCCGTGCAGTACTGTTACATCTTCTGCGCAGGTGTCCACAGGTTGGGTTATCTGGAATAGATTAATTGGAATGAAGATTTTGAAAGTTTATTTCGGATGAGTACATGTGTGTCTGTCTGTTAATGTCCTGTCTAACAATCTGCTGGATACTTTTAACATGTAGTTTTCTGGAGTTCTGCGTGAGTTGCAACCGCGTAAGATACAACGTAACTTCTTCGGTTGACGGAGCGCAGGTTACGTGTACTGGACCTCAAACCAATAACACAGATCCTAGTTACATCGAACTACGCAGTAAATGGTGACATCACAACATCACACTTCACAACATAACTTTGTTAAATTAGATCTTAATCAGTATCACCGTTACGCTCAATCAGTATAGCATAGCTAGCACATCAATAGTACTATAATACAGTGATGTGGTAGTGTATAGTGATATAGTGGTGCGCTGGTAAACGCTGTGGGAGCGGACGCGTGAGAACCGCAAGTTGATCCTACTTACCGTCAAGATGCAACGGCGACGGCAACAACTTTTGTGATTTTTGCCGTACATTGCTTGTCTTGGACGAGCTGCGTCCGGATGATAATTCTATACGTATATTGATAGTTTCTAGCGTCAGTTGGTCGTTAAGAGTCAGTGCTGACCCGTGGCTTCTACCATGTAAAGAACCAATTTCAAGTCAGCATTGACCCGGTATTGACCCGACCCGACCCGACTTGAAAACAATTATTCACACGATAGCAATAGCGGGTCAGCACTGAATCAATATAAACCTATATAAAACGAACTAACTCATATAAAGTACTAGTGATCAGCCCGCGGCTACGCTCGCGTTGTGTGAAATTTTCCTGTGGAAATAAGACTTTTTCCCGTAAAAAGTAACGTATGTATTAATCCAGGTTACGAACTATGTCCATTTCAAATTTCATTTAAATCCGTTCAGAAAAAACATCCAAACATCTAAACATCCAAACGTTCAAATATGTTTTCACATTTATAATATTAGTGTGATGTGATGTGATTAATCTGTGTTTTAGTCTGTTTGAGTTCACTCTGTCATCAGGGATTTTATGCTACACATATGAGACTTGACCAGCCGAATTTGGCCGAAGTTGCCTCTAATCGCCTTTCCATGTGTAACTCGGGAGAGTGAGTACACATCACTGATAAGTCAGATTATAACAGTTTGAATTCCTTTTTTCATTAGTTTAATTTTCAGTCAATCAGTATTTCTTTACAGTCTATGTGAAAACTTTCGACGCAGGCGAACGTTTGGTTTTAAATTTAGACTCAACTTTACTCGAAAGTCGAATTAAACTCTATTTGGACTAGACACTTTAAAAACTACAGCTAGAAATAAATACATTTAATTTATGAATAAACAACCTCAACTTTGAAAGCAAATGCACGACAACTTTACAAAATAATTCGTCAACTTTCTAGAATATAGGTAGGTACACTTTGGATCGCTAAGTCAGTGGAGTATAATAAGTAGGCAATGTATTTGAAAGCAGCGATTGTCGCCACAGACTCAAATACAGCCAAGGCCCATTGTTCTTTGAGTAGATGAGCTCGGCTGCGGTGAATCAGTTCCGATGACCCTACTGGCTGATTTGAAACGCGTGTACCTAATTAAGTAACTCAATAAAAAATTGCTGGTCCCTTTATTATGTAGTAAGGGTCATTCCGGTCGTTACACGGTTGGCTATCATGCGGGTTAGGAGTAATACAAAGAGATATAAGTGTGTATCTCTTACGTATGAGTGCGTATCCCTGAAAGCTGGTCTTATCATATTCTCTGACCAAAGTAGTGACAGACGGTAGATATTCAAAAATACAAAAATGTCGCTCTTCTCTTCAGGAAAATAGGGCTGCTGAAAGTTATCCACTTTCAGAGGAAATGCCTTTATAAGCGGACTCTTCAATGTTCCTTTTATTAGCTAGCATAGTTAGAGTCGGTAACAATCGAAATGTGTGTTAAGGTGACCTAGGCTTATTTTATACAGCGAACTCTTCTAAACAAGCTTTTTTTTTTAAATATAATATATAGGTACAGGTACATTTTTAATAAGGGTCTTGATCTAATCAGCGTTTTATGTTGATAGATACTTACGTTACGCCATCTAACGATCACTAAGTAAGGCCACCCAAATAGACAGTAAATCGTACAAAATGGATAATAGACATCACCTTTCAAATCGCGATCTACAGTTTTGAGACTTGTTAGATAACTTATGGACACACCTCACGGAAGCAGGTACATGATTTTTAAAGGTCTTTAGTCGATTGGTCTCATTACTTAGCAACAAATTAAAATTTATGTTCCTGGTTTGTTATGTGACTAGTTTAGACAGAAGTTCTTCGCAAAACATCCGGAAAATCATCAGGGTCTTGCCGTCGCCGGTACTAAAATTTGCACCGGTTTGGGCGGCTAAAACCTCGTCATATATTATTTTAAAATGATGTAGGTACTTAGTCAAAATAGCGCCTTTCAGAAATTTTAAGAGAAATTAAAGGTTATCCTGAAACAAGTATTTTATTTAGCGTTTTACGGAATGACCTCACCGTTCAACTGACATGCATCCGAAGAACGGAATCACAATCAGGTTTTCAGACAATCAGGTGTTTTAATTGACAGTGTCCCACTGGGATCCGAACCGGAACCTTCGTAATGATTTCGTATGCCTAGAGTGGCTAATCATAGTTTGTACATATTTAATTAAGAACATTTTATATTACCTATGGTTGCGAATAAATACATTTGAGTTTTCAGGGTCGGTCATCATCATCTCAACCCACACGATAATGAGGATGATGATTTACTCTCTACGTAAAGCGTATATAGGTATGTATGTATGTTGTATGTATGTTGTATGTATGTATATGTGTAGCATTTATTGTACTTTTAACTTATATATTTTATTGTATTATTTTATTTTTACTCTCCTGTTTTTTGCTCATGCACTACCACGGTCTTCTGTCTAAATGTCCTCTTCCCAAAGGTTGTCTGGAAGAGATTGCTACAAGCGATAAGGCTGCCTTTGCGCACTCAATCTATATGTTGGTTATCTATTGTTTTTATGTTCCTTTTGTATGCAATAAAGTGTTTTTACTTACTTACTCTACCTATGACAATACGCATTCCACGTTTCTAACATTACAGCTATTGTCACTTTCTGCAAGCGCCATTTTAGCGGTTCACCGCGTCCGTGGTCACTCGGCGATGGAGTGTATAGTGGCCGTGACCGCTACCGGCGCCTACGCTTCGACTTGGCCTAGGTGATCCTATGTTATTTAAGTTATATTCTCAACTATTCTCTCTCTCGCTTGGTCTCGAAGCATTTACGTATCGCATTCGATGTTCGGAGATATTTCTGATGTCGTTTGTTTGTTCATCATGTCTGATCCGAAATTCCCAATCCAATCCAAGGAGATACAGATGTCTCTTCTTCAAGGCAAATCTCCTCGGGTGGTGGTTGTTCAGCCCATTCAACTTTTTGACTGAAACCAATTGACTCGGTCAGCTGATCACTTAGCTTTGAAAAGTTTTTGAGATGTTGGATGGGAGTCATCTTACTTTTTGGGCAATCAGGTAATTTAGGCTGCAAGAGGTACGCGGAAACATCATGCATGTTGCTGTTTTCAATAAAGATCTCTCAGGGAAGCTTTTATCCAATTCTCCTTCTTCACAGTGTGGGTTGTAACATCATCAAGCAACCTCACCAATCCTGGCGATATTGAGGGCTTATGTCGACCAATAATTATGTAAAATTCCGAGCCTTCAATCATCAATTAAGCCTCGCCAGATGGCAGATCACCAGCTTGTTTGTAGGTCTCAATAACTATCGTCTTACCCACAACGACCATGATCACTGGTAGGCGCCTACACATAGTCACACACAAGCCCAAACACGCGACTTTGTCATATACTCGTAGTAGATCATTCTCCAGAATCAGATGTTGTTCTTAGTTGCGATTTGCAGAACTCAAGTACAGCCGTAGATATTTTGGAAGATTGTTTAGGTCATGCATTGAATAATAGGAGCTGATCTTCACATTTCACGTATCAGTGATATAAATGTCCCATATGATTTTGGTGAATATGGGGCAACTATATAAAAGTTTTGCGCATGTTAAAAAGCTCCTTTAAAATTTTGTCAAGCTTCAATACTTAATGCTATTCAATATCAAATAGAACAAGAGGTTGGCACTATGGGTTACTTTTATAATATTTTTTCTGCTGACTCACCGAATTGTGATTGATTAAATTTACAACCTGTATTACAGTTTAAAGATCTGGCTGAATATGTCAGATCATATGTCCTAGATTAACAGGTCGTCTCCTACGCAACTCGCAACCAAGTAGTTTGGCCTTACTAATTAAAAGCATAGGTCTTTGACACGTATGTCGATATTTAAACAATGAATTAGCGTCTTTGTTACTGAGAAGCAACTTCTAACTTAGAAACCAATCAGGTCAGCGCACAGTGGAATGTTGACGTATAGCGTCTAGTGCCACGGTATACACCTATATCTATATCTTACTGTGTAAGCACACAAAACTAGGTAGGTATTTTGTGCGCTTACATAGTAAGATACTACTACCATTAACAGCCGGAAGTCCCGGGTTCGAATCCTGATACTGTCAAACCAAAAAATTTTTTGAGAGTTTAAGGCGATGTCAAAGATGTAAGGCGTATATAAGGGGAGTCGTTACTAGATCCACATGGATCAGTGGCCAGTGGTGGCTCTATAACTCTGACACCTGAATTTGTGATGTCGGTGTCAACCTTACGACCCATACGATGAAGTAGAAGAAGAAGAAGAATCATCTACAAAACATAAATCTGGCCAAAACATTAATCATGACTGACCAAATTAAAGGCTTTTGGAGTTCTCGATATTAAAATTTTGTCAGCGCAGGGCCGGTTATTGCGGAGATGCTTGAGGATCTTCCTAGTGGACGTCTTCCAGCTGAGGTAATGGCCTCGATTCGGGATGTCAAGCTCTAATCCTTAATTTAAGTTAGTCCGTCCTTTTTACCTTTTAAAGATTGAAAAGAGACAGGAGATGGCCATCCTAATATTAGAGCTATCAAACATCGAATTTGAACCTTATGGCCGTGTCGATTGCACAATTTTAAAGAACACTTAAAACATGCGACTTGAAAATCTCTTAAACTGACAGATATGCCCCTATTTTAAATTATCATTCGTTCATCACCTCTCGGTCATTGGTCATAAAAAAGAAAAGGATAGCTGGATTTTAGAATTAGAATTAGACCATGACATTCCGAATCGAGGCCAATGACCGACCATCTAATCGTCATCCCCACTATGGTCATTCCGTTCCCCCCCATGCTCCTACTATGCTCCCACGCACTAAATACAAAGTTTCAAATAAGAAATTTTAGCCCTTTCTATACCGTGTTGGCACATTGTTACAAAGAAAGTGGTTTGATATCAAATAAACCTCATTGTGAGAGTAGGTTTACAGTCCTTTAGAATTACATTAATGTGTGAACGTTTAATGTTACACACGGTGAAATCGAAATAAAACGTACTATAACCATGAATTATGGCTTGACATTTTAGTGTGAGCACCGGTGTTAAATCAATATCTAGGAGCACCGATTTCTTGTCATCATAGCATAATAAGTTTTTGAATTCTTAAAATGGCTTATTAATATGTTGAGTGATAGACTATGGAAAAGAAGATGGTTTTAATATACCATACGAATATATTAAAACTATCCGTTTTCACTTACTGGGGAGTAGAGTATTTTTTTTGTTTCTGATGTTTTAGTCCATTAGGATCAATGGAAGTGGTCACTTTTCCATGCATCTTCCATGACTATATACGTTCCCCTTTGAGCCCACTTTGAGTAAAGGTGATCAGTTTGTGGTGTTTGTGAAAGACTCCGCAGATCAAGCGCGGATTAATCGACTTCACTCTCATACAATCTTTGAATTTCTTCGCAGGTTGGCTATACTTCACAGAACCTCAAATAATTGTAAAACTAAAACCTTCACAATTTCACCTGTATAGTTTCAGTAATACATTCATCTCCTTTAGATCTAAAGGATCCTCAATGACATCATCTACCTATATTTACAGGAAACGTTCACGGATCACAACATGGCGGAGATTTTCCATACAATTTACAAGATAACTCATTACACTATTTGCTCGGATAATTTCATAACTGTGACGTGTTTGCGTCTGTTTGCAAGTATATACGTGTGTGGATGTTTACATATAGTTTTGTTCGACGAATAAAACGTAGTTGCGGTTTGGTTGTGGTGCAAGTTATAGAAGCTGGAACAAAAGAAATCGTAAACAAAGTAGACCTTTAAATTTAATTAAAAATAAAGAATGTTAAAAGATACAACTTTTTGTGATGAAAGTTAGTTAAGATTAGTCAAATTACTTTCAGTTTGAACTATTGGAATAGCGAATTCAAACACTTACTTTACTACATTTTTGTAAAATCTTTGGTGATAGTATCCACGGTTCACAATTATATTAATTTTCGTTAAATCACTTTAAATCCCATTTTTAAGATTAATTACATACCGTTGTACCTATTATTATTATTTACAAATAAATAAATTTACAGCCAAGACTAACTCATTCAGAAAAACTCTGAACAATAGGGGATCGGACTACTTTTTATTTTATTTTATAAATCCCTTAATTTCTATTATCAAACACTAAAATAATTTATGCTCTATCTTTAAAATTGACCGAGTTATAAAGGTTTGAAATTCAAGATTAGACAGAGAGGCACATACCCACTTGTGACGTCATTTGTTAGCAACGCCATATAATCTCCATACAAAAAATCGTTATTGAAAGAGACAGACATATTGAAACTCTAAAAAATCACTGTAAATTAGTTTTTCAACCGATTCTGTTTTTTTTTTCGCGAATCGTCTGTTACTAATCTATATTTTAAAAATAATTCATAAAATATGGTAAATTTAGGAACAGTCCGATCCCCTATTGAGTTAGGTTTAAGAATAATGTGTGTGGATCATCTCCCTTTGACATCTACTCCCGACTAGATCGTGTTGTGAGTTTGTACACAATTCGTCAATTAAGCTTGGATTCTAAGACTCGCAGTCCGCTCGTCTCTTGTTCCTGTCCCCAACGGATATGAGGTCTTGCAGCGGCCCTGACCGGACGACGGAGTATGTAGGTGACCTCACGGGAACCTTCGGCTTTCGGGCTTTATTGACATCCCACTAAATAAATAAACAGCATGGCTTCTTCCAAAATGGCCACTGTGTTTTGGTGGATTTTTGGTACATTTTTTTTGAGTAAACTTGGCTTGACATGACAGCTGTTTTGTCAACTATTATGCATTTATCAATTTAGGTCGAGTTAGGAGAATTAGTAAGGTATTTGTTTATCGGGTCGAGTGGGGATCGGGTGAAGGGAGGATTTATCCATGATTGTGATATATTTTTATTTTTATTTAGCCATGAAATTGCTGGTAAATATTGGATCCAATTAAAATTTGTCTTCAAATTGGATTAATCTAGTAGTTTTGACGTACAAAAGCAGAATTAAGTAATTATCGGTTTTGACACTTGTTCTAAAATAACATTCAATTCTAATCAATTTAGTTATAAAACTGGAGCCATAAATATTCTCAATGTAGGCATTCACCATTTCGTTGGACAAATTAAACAATTTCTGGTAGGTAATGTAACAATTTCTCAACTGAGTATAATCTGCATTTTGCAAGTTTTGTAAGCGGCTGCGATAGTTTCATATCTTGTTGCGTTACATCACGAATGCTTGCAACGTTTGCGACAAACTGCACTTGGAAATGTCAACTTGCGAACATGGTTGTGAATCGTCATCATATCGTTTGGGTTGTTAGGTCGATGACCGATCCTACAGTCCCTGGTGGAAGAATTACTGAGCTGTCAATAGCTTCCAACGTGGCTCACAGACTTTTTCAGCAGAATCATTTTATTTTTCGGGTAATAAGGCGATGCAGTTTGTGATAATCTAATCAAAATGAAGGAGTCTCACAAAGAGATTGTTGTTTGACTTGGCCACATTTCACAGTCGGGATTCGTAATGCTCTACTACCTCGGCTATGGAGGCTGTATTCGGAGGCTATGATCATGAAGAGCGTCTTGAACTCTAGCTGCTCTAAGGCTTGAAATTTGATCATATATATCATTCATGGGATTCAGAGTACGGTGGGGATATTTATAAAAAAAATTGACAGCTGTCAAAAAGAATAATGTCTTCACTTCAGTCTTTTCAGGAAGGCTTTTATTGTTGAAAACATCAATATGACTACGATTTTCATAATAATTTTGGTTGGTAAATAGCTTAACATACAGATTTTGGTCTCGCCCTTTTAATGGTTTCATAAGTTGATACGCGTTTCATTTCTTTGTCAGTTCTGGATTTTGGGTCCGTACATTTTTGGTCATGTCCTTTGTTAATTAATTATATTCGGTATCTGCGTTCATTTTGTCTGTGCTCAGCCATTTAAATTTAAAAAAAACCAGGGTTTGTGAGGTCGGTTGTCGACCTTCAACCCACACGATGAAGAAGAATTAATAAGTTCTGCTCAGCCTCCTTCCCTACCGTACTCTGAATCCCATGAATGATATATATGATCAAATTTCAAGCCTTAGAGCAGCTAGAGTTCAAGACGCTCTTAAGCATCTTAAGTATCTAATAAAATCATCTTACAAAGACATAATGGTAAAATCTTAGTCAAAACTCATAGAGCGATTTGTAATGATAAATTATTATGATAGTGAGTAGAGGCACGTATTACTTGTATGTGCATGGAATTATGAGTTATGTATGACATATTACGTTATTTATAGACTACGTCAAGATCAACGGGCAAATTAAAAATAATTCTAAACGCGAGTGAACAGCGCAATTCCACAAGGCCGTATCCAATAGACTGATTCGAGGCTTTAATTCTAATAGAGCTGAAGTTTTTCTTGAGAACTGTTTTAATGTGTATTGTAATCTAATTGGCAGTGAATCTGCCTGCATCTGCCTTCTGCAGGGCATGGGTTCGATTCCCGTCTGAGCAGATATTTGATAGAGGCGTTGGAATATGTGTTTTGGGTTGGAAGAATTTTGTGTTTGTCTATGTTGTGATAATGCCATCTCCGATATCCGACTCAGGCAACTTTGATGGCTAAAATATACTTAAGTCTACTAACTACCAATTAATTACTATTTTGTAACATTATTGTCACGAGCATCGTAGTACACTGTTCTAGTTAATAGAATATAGCTGCAGGAAGTAGCTATGTCGTAAATACGTCGTCAAAAAGTCTTCTCAAATGTAAACAAACACTAGCAAGTGCGCCGCACGCGATGTTCACGAAGATTTTAGAACATGTAAAGTAAGTAATTATAATTTGTATACCACCTTTGTATTTAAATACTATTTGCACCAACCAAACTTAACAACGTAATAGTTAATAGTGAAAACATTAGAAATTAAAACTTACACTATATTGACACATAACACGCTTAATAAAAACCTAGGCATGTTGTGATCAAATGTTTACCACTTTGGTAGGTATATAGCGATTAGGTTAGTTAGCAGAAAAATATATATATCTATGATGAAGACTGTTCCCTGAAATTCCTGCAAAGGATTATGAGCGCCTGGCAAGGGGGTTCACCTCTCGCTTTTGTCTGTCTCTAGGAAGAAAGACTGTGTGGTGACGGCAGAGTAGAATACATTTGTCACCAACCCCTACTCTTCCCGTGGGTGTCGTAAGAGGCGACTTAGGGACTACGCATCGAACAGGGAACAGACAGCAGCGCTCTCTGATACAGTAACCTTCTGCGATCTCCAACCCGCCTGCCAAGCGTGGAGAATATGGCAAAACCCTCCACTTAAGCGGAGGAGGCCCATAGTCCAGCAGTAGACTGTAACGGGCCGTTGATGAGGGAGAAAGAAAGATGCAGTCCTAAAACGTCGAATGGTCTTGCATAATATTAGGTACTGGAATCACAGCACAAGGCTATGCAGAGTTGATAAAAATATTACTTACTGAAACAATTTGACATTGAAATTTTCATAACACGGTTTCATGGTAAGGATAGTATTATCGATAAACTGAAGCACGTGTGAGCACTCACGTGGGACTTGCGCACGAGTCTCTTTGCAATTCATACTCTCTGAAAATATAAATCTGCGCAGTCCATTGTGGACTGTAAAGGAATATAGACCTATTTAAAGGTTTAAAAGCGAGTAATGGACAAGGTTTTAATAATGTTTTATGAATTTATGATGGTCTTGATTGTAAGATTACGCAGTATTATTGTTGAACGTGAACGATGGAATAATGTAACAGGAGTTTTAAAGACAGTTGGTTCTACTAGACGGTAAATTTAAATATTTCCTATAGATTTTTAAATAGCTATAATAGTACAGATAACGTATTTTCAGCACCAGCATAGACGATATATGTTTTATTACTATGTTTATTTTAAATGTTGCCATGAAATTTATACTGTTCGTTAGTATTTTCATCGCTCTGAATCTAGGTAGCTACTATTAAGGTTTAAGCTACTATTAAGGCTTCACACAAGGCATCTATAACGTATATTAATGTACATTACAGCTGTCGTTATGTCTGTAAAAATATATATAGGTACATTATAGCTGTCTTGTGTGGTCTCCTGACGATTTCTATGGAAAGATGTAATGAGATGAAAACCATGTGTGAAAACTTTTACTATATTGTCAACTTTCGGAAAGCTCTATCTGTATAATTTAAACAAAAAGGATAACAGGTAAGACACGTACGAGTAAAATAACTACTAGTAGTGACATCTATCGGAAACGAATGAGAAGTTACGGAGTTTATCAATAATCTAGTCATAAAATATTTTATTACTTAACAATGCTTTTCCTCGTGCGTGTTTGAGTTAGACTTGTCGATAATTTATTGGATATTATTACTATACAATATTTAATTTAATTTTACCATGTTTATTTTTTCCTATGGGAACAAGACTTTTCCTGCGGTAAAAAATAGCCTCACTCTGCCTGCCTATCATGGCTCGAATAACGTGTATCCTCCTAAAAAAATATAGTCGCATAGTCTTTAAAACCTGGTTATATTTAGTTACCTAAAAATGTGTCTAATACCTACTTCATTAGGAACGAATCTGTCTGCTTGAGAAACGGTAAGTAAATATTTATATAAAAATCATCAAGACGTTGCGATCATCTCAAAGTTACATTCACTATCACGTGATGTTTTATCCATTGCTGCTTTCGTGTTCCAGGAAGTTATTGAAGCTCATCTGTAATGCGCAATGAATTCTAAACTAGCGATGTAACAATGCTACAAATTTTAGACATAGGATACATTGGTAGGAGGTATGATTACTATGTAATCGCATGGATTGCTATGATATCATTTGGCGAGCAGTCACGCCTATCCGAACGGTTTGAGATGGTGTAGCTCGAAATGTTGATTGTACATTATTTTTAAATATAAAATGGCCTTGATTCGGGATGTCATGCTATCCTTTTCGTTTTTATGACCAATGAAAGAGAGGTGATGAACGAATGATATTCATTTGAACGAATAATAACCTAAAATAAAGGCACAGCTGACACTTTAAGAGATTTTTAAGTCACATGTTTTAAGTGCTTTCTAAACTTGTGCAATCGACACGGCCATAAGGTTCAAATTCGATGTTTGATATTAAGATGGCCATCTCCTGTCCCTTTTCTATCTTTAAAAGGTAAAAAACACGGACTAACTTAAATTAAGGATTAGAGCGTGACATCTCGAATCGAGGCCAGTGTTTGTGTAAAACGAATCTTAACCACAAGGCAATAGAATACTAAGGTACAGGTTTATTTGTTGTTGATTGTACTATATACGGCTAGTTGATTGCTCACTTACCTGCATGCAATTGCAACGCCTATAAATAAATTATTTTAGTTGAGGCAGCCACTCTATATTGATAGGGTAAAAACAAAATGAAATTACATCCACCGGCTACATGCCACTCAGCGAGCTATGGAAAGATCTATGCTT
Source organism: Carpatolechia fugitivella (assembly GCA_951230895.1). Classification (NCBI taxonomy): domain Eukaryota; kingdom Metazoa; phylum Arthropoda; class Insecta; order Lepidoptera; family Gelechiidae; genus Carpatolechia; species Carpatolechia fugitivella. Next base: position 16,491,973 of record OX579648.1, on the reverse strand, counting down.
AGTATTTCGCTACGAGATGAAATCCGGAACGAAATCATCCGGCAGAGGACCAAGGTGGTTGATATCGTCCAGAAGTGTAGCAAGCTAAAGTGGCAGTGGGCTGACCAGTGACCACGTCTGTCGTAGAACCGATGAGCGTTGGAGCAGACGGGTTCTCGAATGGAGACCGCGTCTGGGAAACGTATTGCGGGACGCCCTCCTGCCAGGTGGACTGATGACCAGCGGAAGGATGGATGAGGAAAGCGGGTGATCGTGCGCTTTGGCGTGCCCTTGGGGAGGCTTCTCGTTTTTATGACCAATGAAAGAGAGGTGATGAATTCACACGAACGAATGGTATTATTTTCAAAAAATGATGACCTATAAAAATAAATAAAAAATTTAAAAACCCCCGAAGCAAAAAAATCAAAACAAGCTTAAGTCAGACGCTTCATATGATTGACTATCTATTAATTTGTTAGCATATCCGACTAACTTGCTTTGATACGATATTTTTTTTTAAACTTAGCGGTACCCCGACGTGACATTATAGCGTCATTTCAACGAGCAAACCAAATCGTGCCATCCATCTATTTCTCTAATAATATTAAAATATATAGGTGTTACTTTATTGAATTTGATGGCTCAACAATAGGTATTATTTTTGACTTTTTAATGTTTTGATTTTTTGCTTCGGGGGTTTTTAAATTTTTTATTAATTTTTATTTCATAATTTTTAAACTTTATTACAAATAAATTATGATATATGAGTACAGTTATATCTAAAAGGATCACTCACTATCAAATTGGAGAGTATTTAATAGAGAGTACTAATGTGCTGGATATCCTGGCTACAGCATCTGCTCATCGTGTAGCCACCATTGCATTGTATGTAGAATCAAGTACTGATCAAAATGAATCCAAACACGACATATCTGCTATTATTTTTTCAAGAGTGTACTAGAGTGCTGGATATCATGGCTGCAGCATCAGCTCATCATGTTGCCACCATTGCAATGTATGTAGAATCAAATACTGAGCAAAACGAATCCAAACAACAATTTTTTCAAGAGTGCTGGATATCCTGGCTGCAGCATCAGACCAATAATTCCATCATCATGCAAAGTTATATATATATAGCATACAGGAGTTTTTCAAATTTTAGGTCACACGTACGTTTAAAAGTGAAAAGTAAATACACATTATGCGTCTAAGAACCCTACCTCAGTTAACAAAAGAGCTGATGACCTTGAAACGGCTGAACAGATTTTGATGAAACATGTCTAAGAACCATCCCTAGAAAACCTGCTTTCAAATAAAAAAAACCGCATCCAAATCGGTTGACCCGTTTAAGAGCTACGGTGGCGCAGACAGACACACAGACACACAGAGCGGTCAAACTTACCCCTCTTTTTTGCGTCGGGGGTTAAAAATAAGGGCAAAGTTGCTGTCAGATCAAGAGATTTTTAAGTCGGTTGTTTTACGTGCTCTCCAAAATTATGCAATCAACGCGTCTGTATAAGGTTCAAATTCGATATTTGACAGCTCTAATATTAGGATGGCCATCTCCTGTCCCTTTTTAATCTTTAAAAGATGAAAAGGACTGACGAACTTAAATTAAGGATTAGAGCGTGACTGTGTGAATCGTGGCCAATGATATAAAACAATAGGGCCTTAGAGTTCAGCCAAATTGGCGACGCAATGAATATCTAATTGTTACTTGTTGTTACTAATTTATTGCTTCACGAATCCTGGGCATGTGAGGTCGGTTGTTGACCTTTCAATCCCCACGATAAGAAGAAAGTTCAAAGTCCATAGACTATTACTATGGATTGAGTATCGATCACTAGACGATAGTACCGTAGTGGAACTATGCAAATATGTTATCAACAACATCCTGTCGCGTGCATAGCATGTTTAACGTGAGCTAAATATAGTTCCTACTTAACTAGGTACCATTATTATTACTTCATATACTTATTTACATAGTGATATGATAATAAATTGTTGCAAACAAGATAATCAATCTTATCTTTTTAAATTAAAGATACATAAAGCTCTGACTCTTTTTAATTTGAGCGGGTTGAGCTGAAAATTGTATGGAAAATTAGAAAACTGTAAATTGTATGGGAGTGCGAGAGATAACAACTGTACTTTTCTGCCTGTTGTAAATCAATGTTTTCTACCTTCTTTTCTACCGGTTCAAACCGATATGATTTGTTTATTTTACTTTACTGATATCAAAATAAATATATAATTGTACCTATACTGAGAAATACATTTTCTAGTATTTTTAAAAATGTTATCGCATGTAAAGTAAAGCTTTTGTAGAATCGGTAAAAAGACCGTCAACTTTATTGATACATAACAACTACGAGTAACTGTACAACAACAATAACAGAGTATAGGGCTGAAGGTGATACGAAACATCGCTAGCTATAATAAATAAACTATCAAATCGATACAGTTCAGTGTAAGTGGAACAATAGGACCGTTATCTGTTCGAAGCTTTGTTTGTGCGACTGATTATGAATTCATTTACATCTAAGTAAGGTTTAACAATCTGTCGGGTTTTGATTGTGATTTATAGTATGCCTAGAATAAGGTTGTTAACAGAAATTGCTACCTTATCAATCATCAACATCATCGTGTTGGTTGTAAGGTCGATAACCGACCTCACAAACCTTGGTGTCAGTGTTATAGATTAGGCCACCTCATTATTTTTCTAGTCTTATTACGTTCTGTGTTTCCTCTCTAGCTAGAGCTTAGAGGTTCAGATGGTGACATATTTATGCAATTTTAGGTAGCTTAAAGATAACGATAAAAAAAAATGTCTTTATTCGAAGTAAGATTTTAACAAAATCATTTCGTCAAAGCTAGCTAAAACAAAGCCAAATACCAAAGACAAAAGAAGTCTATCCCTGGTTGGTCCTGTGGTCCGTTCACTACGGAGAAGAACGGCCGAATGAAACTCCACTGGGTAAGTCTCGTATAAACGCTTTTATATGTCTAAGGTCTTAGCTGACCACGCATGCTCCAGAGCTTTTAGATTTTTTGCAAGCAGGTATAGCTATAGTATTTGTCTGCTATGCTCATGTAGTTTAGTCAAGTTTCCGTATTTTCATAATATTACCTATAGTTTAAAAAAAAAGAAACATAATTTACGCCCTGAAAATAAACATCTTTAATCTCTTAGCCAACTCATCACAAAGATCTATATTAAATCGTCGATATTGCCGGCCACCGCTGATTGGTCGTCAAATCGAGACCACACACGAGCGGACGCAGGTAATGCCACAGTAAAGCACTCTAGTGACCTTCCGTCCAACTCGATCGATTCGATCCGATATTGATCTGAAGATTTCATACACCGAAAGTCGGACGTATGATTGTATGGAATATTTCCACTTCATGGACTCTGTGACAGTCGAACCATTTTCAATATTTTCACGAACTTTATATTGTTTAACTATTCACATGAAATATGTTTTATATTTGCTCACAGCTGCTAATAATCTTTTTAAAATTGGGGAATATGACACGTGTTTATTAAGTGACCAAAATTCACATGAAGCTCAAAGCCATAGTAATGGCAAACAATAAACACTTCCTTTGTCGAATTGGTCGTTGTTCTTCTCCACAGATTCCGCCATTGTGTTAGTGAACTCATCAAAAAAAATGTAATGACGGATCTAAGTGATGTAATAACATCCTATGGAAATAAATTATTTTGACTTTGACTTTGTTGGTGTTGGTTAGTCGAATTGGTTGTGATTGGAATTGGTCGTTGTTGGTGTTGGTTGGTCGAAATGATGGTGGTTGGTGGTGGTGATTGGTGGTGGTTGCTGTGTTGTTGGTCAATGTCTACGGCAAATTTACGTATTATACACTCACTCTATTTTCTGTATTGTAAGTAGCATAATATATAAAGTTGCCGTAGACATTGACCAACAACACAACAACACAAACAACATTATTATGTTGTTGCACAGCATTTAGAGCCAGTTAGCAAGCAACTAGTCGAATCGATCGAGTCGGTCGACTTGGACGGAAAGTCAGTAGACTCCTCAACATGCCTTCACGGATCGCCGTGGATCAAGGAATGCCACTTCGGTTTGATATGGCTTTGAGAAACTATTAATCAATTTAATTGTATCGATTTTTGTATTCGGTGTTGAGATTTTTTGGCACGAATTGGATTTAGCGCCGTCATTGAATTTACTTTGTTTGTAATGATATTCCGAGAAGAGTTTGGTGATTAATTGTTGCTAATTATCCGCCTGGTACGACAGTACTAGTTAAGATTTTTCCTGCGGGAATAAGATTATTTTCCGCGGAATTATAGGTAAAGTTTATTCGAAAAATATAAATAAAATTAAGAGTTCAATAATTTTTCTTGCAGCCAGTTGCAGCTACTTGAGATAAATTTGTAGAATTACAAGTAGGAACATTACAAGTTATACCTACACTCAGCCAAGAAAACACGCGTCACATTCATCACTCTTCACCTAAAATTCTTTGATTGAACATTGCATCCTTACTACCCAAACAATCAAGAAGAAGAACCGGAAATAACAGCCAAAATGTAAACTATCTAACCCTGATGAATTGCTAGGCTTTTCTTACGGGACCGACGCGTGACGTCGTCGTCGGTCGAGCTAGTGGAAACCTGTGCTGCACTAGACCGTTATTCGCTGGAAACCTATGGGGAGGCCTTTATGTTCAGCAGTGGACGTCTTCCGGCTGAGATGATGATGATTGCTGCACTAAAAGCTCCCACAGGTTTCTATAGCGGTTAATATTTACGCTCGGCCGAACACGCTATGACGTCAGTCCTGACCTGTCCGTCGTCAGCGTAGGTCTAAATGGAACCTAAACTGCACCGGCTGCGCACTGCAAATTACCTAAAAGTTAATTTAGATGGGTAAATATTTCCTTATCATTATGAGATTTCTTAGAAATCCGTCAACCGTCACGATCCAAATTATATTTTTTACCATAACCCTCAAAATCCTGTAAAACCACTTGAAAATCTATATCTTTTTATATTTATACAAATATAACCTCGTATGAGCGGATCCTTTGATGAATCCGTTCTATAAAGATCTGATTTTTGTAAGGTGCAGGTAGTAATAAAAAATTGTCTTGACGGTGCCAGTGGCGGCACTGGCGGCACATCAAAAGGACGCACACTCCCACGGCAGGATATATTAAGTACCTATATATCCCCACAATTTTTAAAGGGTTCTTTACTGTATTATATTTTTTTATTCTTTGAATTCTGAATTGTTTATTTTACCTTCTGCGTTATCCATTTAAAGGTTGTAAATGCAATTAAAATGTGTATGATGAGGAGAAAAGCAGTACAAGCCACAGATTTCGCTATAACTGGAAATAGGTCTAATATTTTAGAAAATTTAATCGGTTAGCTTTATAAAGTTAGTACAAAGAGATAGAATCAAATAATAGAATTTAGACGAAAACAACCATCAATCAATCAATCAGCCTATTGCAGTCCACTGCTGGACGTAGGCCTCCCCAAGGGTACGCCAAAGCGCACGATCACCCGCTTTCCTCATCCAGCCACCACCAGCGACCTTCTTACTTACAATACAACCATACTTACTTACAATACAACATAGCAAATATCGAAAAAAAAAACAACATGATGTGTGAACAATATTATCAACTAGTGGTGTAACAACCTGTTATCAGTAATAGTTACTGGTTATCGACAGTAAGTCGAGCAAGGTCGTCGATAGCGCACCGCACTCATCCTGCGCAAACTGCGCAGTGTCATTTTGACGTAAATAGCTTAAATATTTGATACTGCATACGAAACAACAATAAAAGAGGTTTCAGTTAATATGGTTTCTCTCTCATGAATAAAAAATATCTTAGGGCGGTAAAATATAATAATAAATATTCAAAAATAGCTGAAATTGGTACCTACCTGTATTATTTTCACAGCGTATTACAGCTGAATGCTACGCAAAGAGACATGTTATTTTTCTACTAAATACAAAATTACCTTAATTGTAATCTTGTAGATCTTAGGTCGGGCAGAGCGAATCTCATTGACACTTTCTAACAACCAAGAAATATAATACTAGTCTTTATCTTACGAACATTTCTGTGCAAATAATTGTGTAATTATTTATTTGCAATTAAAATTAAATGTTCTAAATTTGAATTCGAGCGTTCGACCGGTCGGCGCCGGCGCGTGGCTATGTACGCGAAGACAGCCGACGATTTCGCGCCAATTAACGCTAGCCAGTTCTCACACCGATACGTCCGCGCCATCTCATTATGATGCGCTCACACACATTTTACATTACTTGTGTTCTGAAGTCAATAATCTGAGCTTTGTTTATTTTATTTTAATATCTCTATCTTTTAGAAGGCGGTCAATCTCTCTTCAGGACTTGGGAAAACTTAGAACAATCCTCAAATAACTATGAAAATTAAAATTTAAAGAACTATATGACAAAAAAAACTACATTGTAATTTTGATTCGTTTTATTATTAGTAATATTTTTACAGAATGAGTTGAATATTTAGATTTAAAGTTTTAGGAGAACCGTGAATATCATGACTTGGTCTAATCAGTAACTAATCAATCAATTTTTATCCTATATGAGTTACAACCGTAGTCTATAACCGAACTCACAAACCCTGGTGTCACTGTGATAGAGCCGACATGGCATGGTCTATTGCAGACTCTTTGTTGTAATAAAATATATTACTTAAGTAAGTTCAACAGACGCGGTCTCGTCCGTTTTGAAAATAGAGTAACTGAAACAGCGTCCGATAATCGGCCCGCTGCGCTGTCGATAGTCGACTCGCCTCGCACTATTTATACCGGGGTTTCGACACGTTGTGCACGTCATAGGGATGTTCCAAGAACCTTATTATCGGCAACTTATTCGAAAATAGATTTTCAAAATGGATGGGTAATTATGACATTGTCAGTCTAACTAGTGGTCTGGTCAGAGCAGGTAGCATTCTCTTATTAGACTTTTTAAGTTGCTAAATGATAACTGAAGTCTGAATACATGATTATGTTAAGTAGACATAAATACTCTAGTTTTTTTAAGCATTGATTTTTATCAACATGAAGATTAATCCTCGGCAATTTGTGTTATAAAATACCTACCTATAATACAATTTAGTTCTTTTAGTGTTATCATCTGTCGCAGAACCAATGAGCGTTGCAGCAGACGGGTCGAATGGAGACCACGTCTCGAGAAACGTAGTGTGGGACGCCCCCCTGCCAGGTGGACCTGAGGAAGGTCGCTGGTGGTGACTGGACGAGGAAAGCGGGTGATCGTGCGCTTTGGCGTGCCCTTGGGTGAGGCCTACGTTCAGTAGTGGACTGCAATAGGCTGATTGATTAATTGGTTTGTGTTATCATATAATTCAGAAATCAGAAACATTTATTTGTAGGTCATCACAACACAAAACACATAAGGTAAGAACACACACACACTAAGGTATGATTGTCAGATAAGCATGAGCTTCTTCATCCTGATTTTTGGGATTGTGAGAAAATTATAGCAAAGATTATCGGATAATTTCCTGACACACCATTTTTAGTGTATATCTGAAAATTAGAATAGAATAGAATAATACTACTCGGAACTCCACCACTCTGAACCCAAATAAAATAGCTAGCTATTTAAACAAAATTAATCAATTGTTCTAATCAACCGTAACTTGGTTAGTACATAAAGCGATATTTCGTATAATACGTACGTATACGAACCACGGTAACATCACTAGTACATACTTTTATTTTATTACCATTTGTAGCCGGTTTTAACTCGCGACGATTAGTAATCGTGGTTTATTTTATTGTGGCTTATGATGCGTATGCGTCTGCGCCCGCGCTGGTTAGAGGAATCCAGTCTAGCCGACGACGATCAATCATCAATATTTGGTTATTTGAAATCTATTAAGCACTATTTATTCATAAATCATGTTGGATTTGTACTGAACTATATCATAACGTCGCGATCGGTGGAGTAGTGGTTAGGACCGCTGCCTCCAGTTCGAGGGACGCGGGTTTGATCCCGATGTGTTTTTGAATGTTTTCTCGAGACGGTGAAGGAAAACATCGAGAGGAAACCTGCACAGTCCTACGAATAAATTCAAAGGTTGTGTTGTGTGTGAAGTCGACTAATTCGCACTGGGCTAGTGTGAGCGACTAAAGCCTGGTCGCCCTAATTCAGGGTGACGTCAAGCCCCTTGGTGGGGACGTATATGAACTGTTGATATCACATCAGACCATAAATAGCATTTCAAAAGTGACAAAAATGAGAAGCCAGGCTCCACAAAAAAAAACAATTAATCAATCACTCCTATTATTTAACCTACTCACGGTGGGTGGGCATAGACCCAGAAAAGATATAGATTTGGGTGTGAAGGAAAAAACCTCTAGTTAATAGTTTTATTGTCTCACGATTTTGCTAAGCCATTTGAATATTATCTGCGAGGTCGTTGACCGGGGCAGGCGTCGGCACATTTTCATTTGTTTTTCCGAAGCCTGCGCGATCCCTGGCTGATATCTATGCCAGACGGTAGTCGTACTTTCCGGTTGTATAGGTCGGGTCACTGGCATTAAAAATGTCGTGACAATAATGTTCCACGACAGTTTTTTCCACGGAAATATTCTAGAGTATTTATCTCTTCTGCTTTGTAGTTGACGATTGTAAGGTAAAGTAAACAACTTCCTTAACTGAGAACTTTTTTGTATTTTAATAACGCGACAAAAATGACTATAGTTACTTGAGTCTTAGAGCTCTTCGTGTAAGTTTTTTTTCTCGCGCGTAGAATAGCAGCCTATTCTTGGATGTCAACTATGTTACCTTTCATCAAATCGGTTCGGTTAGATAAGCTGTGAACCACAGCTGAACAGACAAACAGACGGAGTTTTATAACAAAGCATGAAGAATAAGAAAGGGAAATTACGTCAGTAAGATTTTTGTGTTTTCATAGATTACGGAATAAAATCTCAAATAGTGGAAAATGCTAAACTTGGGTACTTATTTTATAATTACAAGTTCTTACTAGATGTCACCTGTTCATTGAAAAACTGACAGTGTTTTTGTTTACGTTTGGCGTACAAACGCGAGCTAGAGAAACCCGTTTCCTAAACTAAGAAAAATACGTTACTTATTTTTTTTAACCGAAATAAAACAAATACTTTAATCAAAGAGTGAATTTAATAAATGTAATGTAACACAGGCTCCAGACGCGTAGGTAGGTATAATAATGAAGGAATGGCGGGCGCGGGAAATAGCTAGCGAGGTAGATATGAGGCGTCTGGTCTGGACCAGGATGACTCAATTCACTTAAACTGTGGACGATGGAACACGTCACACTTTCTCCGGGGCTACTAATTTGACAGCTGTCAAACTTATATCCCCCCCCCCACCCCGCGCCGCCGCCGCGCACTTACAAGTTTATACTACGCTCGCATTGTTTGAGATTTTTTGTCATTGTAAAAAGTAGCCTATGTCACTTATGTTGAGATGTCATTGGGTGTCAATCAATCGACCAACAATTTTATTTAATCTTATATAACACTATCGATGAAGAAAACCGATTCAGGCACGCATTCAAACAATTGTCTGTGAAGTCATCGAAATCGCTCTGTAGTTTAAAACCTAATTGCTCTAAAATGGGCAGTGCAGTCTTTTTGGAAACGATAACATCTTTTTATTTTCATTTATTTCTGCCCAAGTCGCCAGTTTTCGCACCGCCTCCACATCGCATCGCAGTGCATTTTACAGATTATAATTCTATCGCGAGGGTAGATACGTACACTTCTCGTTGAATGCTTGTTGAATGCACAGTCATCCAGCGCTATAAATAGGTATATTTAAATGCTCGTGCAAGCGGGCTTACAAAGAACGCAGTGTTTAAATCGCAATGTTTAGATGTAGTGAATGACACGTGTGGAACTTAGAATGTTACTGTTTTAGTATCTTTATGTGTGGCGTGGCTATTATTAAGTTATAAGCTCACATGTCCCCACCGAGGGGCTTGAGCCTGTCTGTGCTAAGAAAGGGCGACAGGCCTTATTTGCACGCGAGAGCCTATAGGATCTGATCTGAGCTTTCTGGCTTGCCTTCTAAGTTTATTTCCCTTTTGGCTGTACCTTTAGTAACTGCAGCAATGACTTGACGTTACGAAAAGAAATACACCCTGAAAATCCATTGCGTGGTCGAGGACTGGTCGACTTCTCTCCACACAACCTTGTAGTAGGTGATGATGATGATCCAAAAAGCGAGTAGGTGCTGTTTCCTTGTGATGTTTTCTTCTACCATAAAAACGTCAAAGTAAGTAACGTGTAAGTAATTTTAAATTTGGAAACAAAAGACGATGTTTTATTTTTACAGGTTCCAAAGACACAAAAACCTTGTAAACTTGAAGGTATTAAATTTTCCAGTCTTGAAATTGACATTTGACATCACGCAATCAAAATATGAGTAACAATAAGAAATAAGGATTGTACACAAATGAAGTGGACCGATTATAAACAACGGCCTTACATACTCTACTTCAACTAGAGTTACACTAATTAAAAAATAATTAAAGTAAAAAAACATAATCTAGAGTGGTCTTTAATGACTCTTTATGAGCGCCGGGATAAAGCTGCAAATTTACAAATACAATTCAATGTACATTGCGTAGTCAATTTGTTGCCAGCTTTCAATATTTACAGCTTCCACAGCCGAGCGGTATACCGTCTGGTTCTCGTTCCGGGTTCGAATTCCGGAGAGAACACTGTGGTCTAACAAAAATCACTATGTGGGACTGTTTAGTTTTGGTTAGACAGGGCGTTGCATCACATGACTGTCCGAAAAGTGAGATGATCCGTGCTTCGGAATGCATGTTAAGCCGTTGGTCTCGGCTATTATCTACGGAAAATAGTAGTCAGATGAGGAATGTCAGAGGCTTTCGGCGGCTTCTTACAAAGAAGAAGACCAAGGCCTGACAAGACAAGTTTGACTCGAAAAAGAAAAGAATTATGCACAGGAATGGGGCAACGAAAAGCTGATGATGAAGGTGATATCTTCCTGAGGAAGGTCGCTGGTGGTGGCTGGATGAGGAAGCGGGTGATCGTGCGCTTTGGCGTGCCCTTGCCCTACGTCCAGCAGTGGACTGCAATAGGCTGATTGATTGATTTGAAGGTGATATCTCTTTCTGGTATCCTACTAAAAATTGGCTTCGCATTGTACATCGTATGCGGCTAACTTGTAAATTGTAGCTTTTTGAATCGGACACTTAATTACGGAGGCGGCATTGAGTGCGACTGTTAGCAAGAGCTGGGGCCACTAGAAATAAATTTATGATTATTTTGATGCGTCGTGCCAACGGGTAGGGCGTGTATGTATGGAGAACTAGTATTGTGGATATGGTAATATTATTATCGTCTCTTTCCTTACCTTATCTTGCTTAGCCTATGTTGTTTCACTACTGAGCAAAAGTTTCTCTCTTTTTCTTTCATCCTTTCCTATCAAGAGCGTTAGTGAGCCAGTTTTTGGTGAAACTGCTCATCATGCCATCTTCGACGTGGTCTGTCACGTCGTCGTCGCCTAGGTATCAGATAGGAAGGCCTATGCAAAAATTTGCCTTATCAGAGCCATTCTTCTTTCAATGCATTTCTCTATCTGAAACCTTCTTTACTAGAGGACTCGTATCTAACTTTCCAAAAGATTTTAAAATTTGTTCGGCCTGTCGTGGTACGTAAAATTTTACGAATTGCGACATTGCATCTGATCGCACCGAAGGTTGTTTTGTTTGATTTATTATTTTTGTCTTGATATCAATCTTTTCGGTCCAGCTACCCACCTGATATTATGCCGACTGTTGAACCACGGCGAGTCGGCAGCGTAGTGAGCGTAGCACCTGCTACAAAACGAGAAAGGAGTGCTACGATTTGAATTCTAATGAAGCTCAACTAATATAATGGATAAGTAAGTCTGGTATTATTTTTATATGTAACTAAGATGCCTTCTCCAAGCCTATTACCGCTTCTCACTTCAGCTGAAGCGCTGACGTCTTGGTTCTGTTATAGTTTAACGATAGAGTTGACATTTGAGCAAAAGCGCATGCGCGAGACGACCCACGCCGGATGCGCGAGCTATAGTTTGCATAGAATGCGGATATTAATAATAAAAAAATAAAAATAAAATAATAATAAATTATTTATTATTATTATTATTTATTATTATTATATTGATATTATACTCACCGGCACATCTAACCGCCCACCCTTCATTTCAGGGAATAATCGTGATTCTGTATAATTCTATTAGTTACGGCTGATGTTAGTTAAAAAGTAGTTAATTTAACGTTTATTTAAGTGTGTTTAATTTATCGTAAAATTATCAATAAAACAATTGTAATGTATAACAATAAGTGTAGTTTAAAATTAACCCGAAATACAAGAGTGGGCGGTTAGATGTGCCGGTGAGTATATTTTGAATGTTCTGTCAAGTGTTTAAGCACATTTAACTTATAAAGGAGGAGTTGCGAACTGCAGACGTAAAGATTTGGATTTTGGGCCCTATTGGTTTTTATAATCTTAATTGACCAGGGTTTGTGAAGTTGGTTGTTGACTTACAATAATAATATGTGTAGACATCTCCCACACGGCCTCCTGATCCCAAAGTAGGCCGAGCATGTATTAGGCACAGCTATAGGTACGAGTAACACATCCACAATACAACCTTTGCAACCAAAACGATAAAATTGAAGGATTTTAGGAGAATTTTTTGTAACAACACATTGGCCCTGATTTGGGACGTCATGCTCTAATTCCAAATTAAAAATCCAGCTATTCTTTTAATTTTTATGACCAATAAAAGAGAGGTGATGAGTTGAGACGAACGAATGATATTAAATTGAACGAATGATAACCTAAAATAAGGGCATAAGAAGCCGTCAGATTAAGAAATCGGATGTTTTACTTGCTCTCTAAAATTGCGCAATCGTTGCGTCCATTAGGTTCAAATTCGATGTTTGGCAGCTCTTATATTAGGAGGGCCATCTCCTGTCCCTTTTTAATCTTTAAAAGGTGAAAAGGACTGACGAACTTTTTAAGGATTAAAGCGTGACTGTGTGAATCGCTACTATTGTTTTAAAATAAATATTTCAGCACTGAACAAGAAATATTCAGTGGAATAATTTGCAAGCAAGGAAAAGGAAATTTTGGAACATTTTTTAACTTATTCCAGAATTAATTTAAACCAAATAGCAGTTGATCAAGAGAAAGATGTGACTGGAATGTAGCAAGTGAACGGAAGTGAAGGTATGTGTGTACTTAATAATAATTTTGTATGAAATTTTAATAGTTTAATATTGTTTATTTTATTACAAATCGAGCGCGATATTAACGAGCTTAAAACTACCCCGAAAAACCTTCGACCAAAACAAGGAATAACCTGAAAAAGCTGTTTACGTTGTTCAGGGCTGATGGAAGCAATTTTCCTAACGAGCCATCGGGTTTTATTATCAAGTCCTTTTTATTGCTCATAGGCGACGTAATCAATATCGTGTGTGTGCTGCCTTATCTGCCGATACTTTTGCGGTTGTAGTGTTTTTGTGTCAATGTGTGTACCTTACCTAGTAAATGTAATAGTGTCAATTTGGTCGTGGAAATTTTTTGTCTGTGGTTGATCGAAGTGTGAAAGTAAGAAAAACCATTTATTTAAATTTTACCACACTACACAACAAAGTACATCGAGAGATAAAGAGTAAAATTGTAATGACAGTAAGTAAAATCCATCCATGTGCAATGTGCAATGTGACGCAATATTAAAAAAGGGCTAGTGACTCAGCAAAATGTCTATCTCCAGAGAGATAGACGCTGGTTTTCTGTCGCCCCTAATATTTTTCCGTCGACTGGATCCCCAAGAGGTTGCAATTGAGTTTTTTTTGCTGAATTTTTTTAACAAACTTGGAAGGTTGCCTGGAAGATATTGCAATGTAGCAATAAGGCTCTTCTTCCTGCCCTTACTTCTGTTTCTGTGTTATTCTTGTGTGTGTGATAGAGTATAAACATTCATTAATGTAATGTTAGTTCTGAAATAGTTCATATAATGGGTGCTGAAAAAGTAGTCGAGATAAATATTTACAATTCAATCAACAAAAGTTAACATCAGGGTATCATTGTTACAAAGATCAATTACAAAGATTAACTAACTATAGTTATGTGGATTCTAGGTATATGATTATAGTTAAGTTGTTGCTTCGAAATGTTTAAAATGTACCTTCTTCTTCGACCTTATATAACTTTTGTTGACTGTACTAAGAAATTATTATCGAACAAAACTTGATATGTTTGGCATTGAAATCGAAAGTCATTATTTTCATGGTGAATAAATTCCTTGCTGCACGAACAATTGTATTTACCTACGTTCTAAATTGCATAATTTCTAGCGATAAGGATTGTAGAAACTACTGGGAATTCAGTTGTAAAAAATTCTTTCAAGAGGTCGATTAAGTAGGTTTTTCTTTGGGATGGGATTTTCTTTATACTCAACCGATTTCTCTCAAAATGATGAAGATTTTGACTAACTTTAATTCAAATATATTAAAATTTATCTCTTCAATTTTAAACCGCCTACACCAAAAGGGTGATTTTTCAAAAATCCTTCCTTTACGTTGTAATGTGGAATTTTTGTACAAAACTGCAGATCTATCTGTCTATATGACAATGTTGCAGCGATTACAGATCCAGCTCAGAATCTGTGGACAAAAAAGCGTAAAAAGACAAAAATATGTATGGCAGAAAAAAAGGTTATTCGTGATTCACACTTGTCAGCTAATCGAGATTGACATAATATGTCTGGAAATGTATCTTATAAAACATTTTTCCAATGTTATCTGAAACATGGTACAGTCACAGTTCATTTCACAGACTAGTTTTTAGGTCTATACACTTAGCTAGATCTAATGACTATTTTTTTGCCCTTACTGACTGGCTATGTATAGGTACCAAAGTACTATAGTAATCGGGTGACTAATTAAAATTACTTCTCTGCGTTTGAGTCGCACTAAAAAAAACATCATAATTCCAAAAATACAATTTGATGCTATAAAGTTTTGTTATGCACCTTGCTTGATGACTTCTACGTAACCTCACGTAATACATAAAAACGTCCAATGATATAATAGAATAAACACGTGGCAAGCGTCATAGGTACTTATTATTGTAATAGTTAATAATTAACAACGTTGGATCTCCGAGAATTCCTAACCTATATCCGCCTATCGTACATAACAACTTGCACTTAAGATGCAGATGTTACTGCCATCGAAGGACGTCCTCAATGAGTATGCACATATTTTAGCTTATCATTCATACAGACAACAGAAAAAAGGTAAATATTGAATTCTATTTATTTCCAGGCCTTGAAAGTGTCTTGCAGGCTGAAATATAAATAATTTTTAGACTACATACCGATTAAGTATGCATGTAAAATATTTACACGTTTGGGATAATAACAATCGTGCAAGTTGTGTCCGAAAAGATTTAAATAAAGATAGACGACGACAGTGGGGACGTATATGAACTGTTGATGATGATGATGATGAGACGACGAAACCTTGAGAGATGCGATTTATTTTTCATCTGCGAGGAGAGTTGTTCAGTTTCATAGAATGAACTCCAACCTTTCAGCTTTTGTAAGTTTTTTATCTTTTTTTAACAGCCAATAAAACACAATCAACACTACAGTTTACATTGAAAGGGTTTAAGAGAAATACTGGGCCACGAATCACGATTGACTTCCGATAAATAATCGTCATAGGCTCAAGGTCACCTAGTGATCGAAAAGTACTATGTGCAGGCGCACGAAATAATGTGAATAGTCTTTGAAAAAGTTCTAGTCAATAACAATAAATCCAACATATAGATACGAGTACAGTTATTTTGATGTCATGTTATCATTCAAAATTCGAACAACGTATCCTCTAATTAACAAAGAAAGCAACTGATACAACAAGGCACTCTAATTGGTCCTGCTTTGCTTCTTTAGCATACAAAGTACCTTCAAACATCAATTTAGAACAATACATGTAATTGGAACTCTAATTAGTGTGATGTATTTAAAAGGCTAATCGAACAAGAATGATGCGGCAATGGCCACGTTCTTCAGAATGGAAAGAAATTGTAGAATAATTAAATATTTTTTTTGATAAAAAGGTATAAATAACATCATTTGGGTGACATTGGATGACATTGACTTGCTGGAAGTAAGTATTCTGTCATTGTAGTATGTGGAAGTATTTAGGTACACTATTTTAATTACGAGTAGGTCATTGCAGGCTGATCTCCTGATTGTCTGAAACGTAAGATTACTTGTGCTTCGGGAATTATGTTACACCATATTGGTTCCGATACCAGGGTTTATATGGTCGGTCATGATCAGCTTTGAACATACATGACAAAATGATGATGATGAAGGACCGGCCTAAGGAAACTTATGAATGTTTTTTCTTAACAGTTAAAAAAAATTAAGAAGAATAACAAGAAGAGAGGACCTATTAAGGTCCTACAGCATCGCTTTAAACCTTACATTAGCTGTAAGAATCGTGGCCAATTTGCTGACCTAAAGCGCTGTAGTAGGGAAAACCGTCACACGGGTTTTGCACAATTATAGAGACGAACAAAGATGTAAAGGTTCTGGTCTGGAAGAGCAAGAGGCGATGGATGGCTATAATGCATAAGGCCGGTTATATTCTCGTCTATATCATTTACTAAAGGTTTCAGATATGTATTTAGATCGGTATGTACACACACTTCAGCAATTCGATGATTCTTTCTTATCAAGAAAGGCGATTTCAGGGCCAGGGCAGATTTTTAGCTAGATAACGCCTCTATAACTAACCTTGCTTGGTCACCATGCGGTTCATCTACGGAAACAGTCGTTACATAAGTCATGTCAGAAGCTTTGGCGTCTCAATAACTCCGATACCAAAGTCTGTGAGGTCAAATATCTACTCTCTAACTCAACACAAAAAGCACTCTGCGGAGGCAGCTTCATATTTATTTTTTCCCTTCTTTATTTTTCCTAATTATTTATGTTGTCACTTCTAGCTTTGCTATAGATCATTTCGCACGCGACAGGCCAGCAAGAAAGTGAACTTTCACTGCGCGGTGTAAGCTGATCTGCTTCTGCGCATTACCGCTATATCACACGTGATGTTTGATTTGTCTGTCTCTATCTATTTTTAAATAATCATTTGATTTTATATAATACTATAAATTTGAGCAAATTGTGAAAGAAAGCCATTTTTCTGCCTTTGTCAGGCCTTCAAACAAATCATGTCCATTTGCTGTGTTAGAAGGACAAACACCTACCATGTGGACTACGAATATGTAGATCTTCTTATCTTATCTTACTTAGTCTATGCTGTCCCACTGCTGGGCAAAGGCCTCTTTCTTTTCTTACCACCCTTCTCTGTCTAGAGCATCGCTAAGCCAGATCTTGGAGATTTTTTTAGCTCGTCCTGCCATCTCCGCCGAGGTCTGCCACGTTGTCGCCTGTTAGTTGGGGGTTTCCAGTAAGTGGTTAACTTAGCCCACAGGATGTCAGGCATGCGAGCGATGGCCCAGTCCCACTTAAGCCTGGCCGCAGTATGAACAATGTCAGCCACTTATGTTTTGGAGCGCAGTACCGTATTTCTGACTCTGTCAATCAGTTAATACCCTAGCATACTGCGCTCCATGGCTCGCTGGCAAACCTTAGATCACATGAGAGAAAAGAAAATAAAGAAAAAACAGAAAAAGAATACCATGCTCTGCTCAGAAAGGCGACAAAAAGAATCCTCCTATAGTTAGTGAAGTCAGTTATATTTGTACAATATTCGTAGTGTAGCAACAACTCAAGAACTTTCTTTGTCTACAACAGTTTTCCTTAATTGCGTAGGTCACGCCCTTTGCAGCGACACTTTCTAGACATAGCAGTTTTCCATATTCTATTCCTGGCCTCGACGATGTCACATAGAATATGTAAATGGCGTGATAACCTAGTCACTAGAGAGAATTTTCTCAGTGCGTGTGGAAGGAAACTTCTGCGCAATCAGAAGGATCTAGACCGTACGACCTAGAATTTATGCACGCGGTCTATAGAGACATAGGTCTATAATCGCAGAATAAATTTTATTCCTAATTTGAATTTGTTTTTCTTATTGTTTGTGCATTTTTTTGCAAGAGTAATTGCAGCGAGTCATTTTCAGACGAAAGTAGTTCAACTAGATCAGAAAGGTTAGGTTAAAGCATGTTCTTTATTCCGCAAGGTCGTATATTTCTTATTTCCTAATATTAAATGATAAAAGACTTGTTTATTCATTGAAGATTATACAGTATGAAGAGCTTTTGTTAGAAATTTTATAACAAAACCCAAAATATTCTTTTATACTCTTGACCGTTAAGGAGTAAAACTTTGGCAAGCACCTACCATCTCGTGTTTGAAGGTGTAGGTAGGAAATCCTTATATTCTTTGCGAAAACTTTAAGGTATAATTTTTAATCCGTGGCTTCCTGCAGTATACTTGATGCTACATTTATTTTAAAAACTTGCAAACTTTTAGAATATTTGGCTAGTTTCGGTGTTATGTGTAGAGCATGTATCGAAGTAGGAAATATAAAGAATTGTACAACAAAACGAAAACAGAAATTGTTTTTAGAGATTGTTGGTGTCAATTCCCGCAGCGAAACTAAATAAAAAATTTATGTTAGTCTTGTCACTTTCTGACCCACGACCACGAAAACGGACGGGAGATTGTCGGCTCTTTTGTTGTCAGATTTTATGTCACATCACAAACGTCAATTTTAAGCAGGATCCTAAAACAAGCCGTTTAAAATTACATTGCACACATTATAATTTGCGCTATAAAATTTGGCGCTCACAACACAATGGTTGACAATCTCCTGTCCTTTTTCATCGTCGTGGGTCAGAAAGTGAGAAAGTAACTAAGATAAAATTTTAATTTAGTTTCGCTACGGGAACCGACACCAGTCACTAGTTTGGTTACAGGAAATGCTGGCTAGTGGCTGATAATTCATCAACTATAATTGTCCGAAAAGAAAGATGATTTCGTGTTTCGAAAGGCACGTTAAACCGTGGCTGCTATCTACAAAATTAGTCGTTACTCGAGCCAGTGTGCCTCGATCAGTCAGTGTCTTTTGGCAGCTCTGCCTGTAATAAATGCAACAGAGTTTGTGAGGTCGTGACGGGCCGAAGAATGGACATAGGCTATATTTTCTTTCGTTTTCAACGGGATAACATCTTTTTCTACAAAAAAAAGCAAAGTAGCTAGTTCGTATTTACATGTAACCTTCGTTTAACAAACCTACTCGTATAGGTGGTTAATTCGCTTAATATCTAACTCGGGGAGCGTCGACCGTGTGTGTGGGCGCCATTCCGTCGAGCCCGCGACCTTATTACTGATCGCGATCAACTCCGCCTCGGTAACCTCTTTTCCTGTATATCGATATTTTTATGGCACTAGCAGCTAGGTAATTGCTGAACGCTAAGGAGATTTTCCCGCGGTAAAAATCTACTTTAGTTACAAAGAACCACAAACTTATGCAGTAAATCAGGTGTCATCATCACTCACTTCACTAATCACTAATATTATAAATGTGAAAATATATTTGGATGTTTGTTCCACTTTCACGCCTAAACTACTTTGAAATGAAGATAGTTTGTAACCTAGATCAATACATAAAATACTATTTACCGGGAAAAGTCTTATTCCCACGGAAATATCGTACATAACGCGAGCGTAGCCGCGGGCGGACCGCTAGTAGACTATATTTAGGAAAGCATAATATCTAAGTAGATGCTTTTGTATTTAGTATGATATCGGCTTTAGAGAATACAACAATGAACGAAAAAAGTGGAAAAAAATAAAGATTTATGGTAAAAACACCTCTTTTTTCTTAAAACACAGTAAAACACCATGCCTATGTATACTTCTTATAAGGCTTCCTAGAATACCTATTTGTGGTATGAACTCTTTGTTAGCTATGTGGTTCAGTTTGACAAATGTTCAAAAGTGTTCCAAAAATGATACAGTATGGTTACGCCAACGCGCCAACGTTAGGGTCCGTGACCTCCAGCTTCCGGCCTACCTGCGCGAGCGCACACATACGCTACTTCCGGCCAAGGTCTCTCGAGGCGCTTTGACGGAAGCAACGATTACACAAATCTCTATATAGTAATTCAAAATACATTGCTGTGTTTAGGTCGCATTTGGGATGGTAAATTAGTACTGCAACAGAAATGTATCCTAATTAGTAATCGATAACGTATATTAGACTTTTTTGAGCCTTCAGTCGCGTAATGCCCACTGTAACAAAAAGTCCCTGTATTAAAATGTCCAGCTATCCTTTTCGTTTTTATGGCCAATGTAAGAGAGGTGATGAATTCAGACGAATGAATGATATTAATTTGAACGAATGATAACCTAAAATAAGGGCATAGCTGTCAGATTAAGAGATTTTTAGGTCGCATGTTTTAAGTGCTCTCTAAAATTATGCAATCGACACGGCCATAAGGTTCAAATTCGATGTTTGACAGCTTTATTATTAGGATGGCCATCTCCTGTCCTTTTTTCAATCTTTAAAACGTGAAAAAGACGGACGAACAAGCGTGACAGTAAGAATTAGCCTCAATAACATAAAAGTAAGGACAAGAAGAAGTGTACAGTTAGGCGGCCTTATTGCTATACAACAATTTCTTCCAGGAAACCTTAAAATGTTACCTTAGCAATAAGGCCGCCCATTTGTACACTATTATTTGAACTGTATTTTTTTGTAAGTTCCTTGTGTGCAATAAAAGTATATTCTTATTCTATTGACGGACGGACTACCGTTCATTATTGTTGCAGTTTTAGTACTAATTTTCCGTCCAAAGACGTAAGACCCTAACAAATTAGTCCATAGATCTAGAGAGATGTAATCAATCGCTGCATACCAAGAAGAAAAGGAAGTTTTTTAGGAAATTAGCTAAACTCTGCACGTACGTGTGATATTGGCCTCGATTCGTGATGTCATGCTTCAATTCTAATTTTAAAATCCAGCTATCCTTTTCGTTTTTATGACCAATGAAAGAGAGGTGATGAACGAATGATATTAATTTGAACGAATGATACTTAAAATAAGGGCATAGCTGTCAGTTTAAGAGATTTTTAAGTCGCATGTTTTAAGTGCTCTCTAAAATGGTGCAATCGACACGGCCAATATTAGGATGGCCATCTCCTATCCCTTTTCAATCTTTAAAAGGTAAAAAGAAGTTTGTCTTTAAAAATGCATAAAACCCGTTTCTTACAACCTATTGACAGTAGATCATGGAATGATTCGTAATCTGTGAATTTTGTGATCCTGCCCAGTTCATGCGAATCCATGAATCATCTATGGGAAGAGCTTGCTGTTGCAACAATGACTAACCATTTATTCTAGTTATAGATAAGATACTTCTATGAATAATTTAGGGATGTGTGGAAATGTTACAAATAACGTTTCGTCTCAACAGAATTTACGGCAGACAGATAAGATGAATAAGTAGTTCTTGTTCAAAAGTAATTACGACACTGATTGTTTACAACATAAGTACATAATAATAAGCTTTTGTCGCCATGGCCGAAAACCATCTAAAACGATTATCATCATCATCAATAATAACCTTTAGGTTCTTAATTTAAAATATGATGTAGGTATTTATACGACGTTTAAGAAACAAAAAACATCTAATAGACAGTCATCTATAAAAAAATACATTTAACATTATCATCTATAGCCTTACCTAAGTAACATCAGTCCACTGCTGAAAATGTCTTACCAGATTTCTGCCGTGCTTATGATATTAGCAGTAAGTACTATTTTTGGCAGAATTGAGTTAGTTATTGATTCGGAACCAGCGCAAAAATCTCTATAATATGGTTTGACTCTTATTTTGATATCTTACTGGGAACCTGTTTATTTCAATTAGAATAACAGCAGTAAGTCTATTTTATGACAACTCGTGCTTAATATTACAGAAGTAAGTATACTTACGCCGGGTTCATAAGTGCGCTCTAACTTTCATATTTTACTGCTACTAATGATATTGACAGTAACATAGAATACAGCGGTTGTAGCTAGTAAATCTAAACCAATGAGCATTGTCAATGCTTAACGTATTAGCAGCAACTATATTTACTGCGGTTGTGTTAAGCAGTGTTTATATGATTATGGCCACTAATGGCTTAGCTTATCAGCAGCATCTATACTTACTGTGATTATGTTAAGTAGCATTCGTATGATTTTGGCTATTAATTACGAAGCTTATTAGCAGTAACTAGGTGTATTACGATTATCACGCAAACTTTCCCATATTGTTAGCAGTCACTACTCTGCCGTGCTTATGATATGGGCAGTAAGTACCTGTTGCATAGTTTCGAGTAAATCACGCTTAAAGTTTTCGTCACGTTTTGACTTATTGTCACTTATTCTAATAAGTTATTTAAATTCTGTTTTTTGTTATGTATAGCCTAAGCCAGGTTGTTCTTTTAAATCTGGTATTTATAAATCCTGTATTTATATTAAAAACGTTTTAAATTACACTCAACCGTTTATTCTTAGTACGATTTCAATGACATATTCTACATCCTGCTTAGAATAACCGGAGTAAGTGTGTTGTTACTGCTGATATGCTAAGTATCTCTTACAATCTTATATTGAGATTGGAATAATAAAGTAGTCTTATAATTTGTTTATATGTTTATTAACTTGAAAATTCATATAAGAATGTAACATAATTACTTGGATGTTTAAGGGCACATTAAGCTTATATAATTAGTAACAAAAGATGGTTCCTTTGGAGCATCTAAGCTTTCTATAGCATCTTGATTTAAAACTAACTTTATTTAATAACTAATTCAGTCGTTTTTGTTTCACAAATTAAAGGATTAAAAAAATTAAGGCTTAAAAGTAAGAGCTGCATAATATCTTCATTATATACTTAGTTATCGAATATAAGGAAACTCTTTTTGAGATCTTTACAGGAAGCAAAGTTGTCTTATCACTTTGAATAAAATTGTTAAAAATTATACTTAATCATAGAAAAACAAACTAAATAAAAATATGCTTCGTAGGGAACTAAACATAGCTTAATATCGTTTTATGATTATAATGGCACACTGGTAAATCTGAGATCAATTTTTTATTAGAGAATCTTTAACAAGGAAATCACCTCTTTTTAGGCTTTTATAGTCTCCTTACTAACTTACTTTAAAATTTTATAACTTAAAGTTTATGTAATAACTTTTAAATCACAATAACGAAACATTATACTTAATCCTAATAAAAAGATACAAATTACACTTTGTATGGACTTAGTCAATTGAAGTAATTTGATCCGATACTGGCAAGTTTAACCAAAACCCATGTCTATTTTCTGGCATAAGGTTCAACAGTTTTTCTATGATACCCTTTTTGGTCGATTCTGGAATTCCTCTCGGAGTCTTTTTTTGTTCAAAATCGGGGAAAGCTTTCAATTTCAACCACTTCATCTTTAGAAAGTCCAAACTCAGCATTTCTTGATCATTGTGATTTGTTTTGTACTGCAATGTGAACTCTCGTCGAGTTGCTTGTATTTCCATTATGTCTTTAAGATACACTCTTGGTTCTATTTTGCGCAGTTTATGCTGTGATGAAAGGTCAACATAATTTAAAAAATCACTGACTTCCATGGCACACTGGAACAGTGGAACAGTGGCATCAGGTGGAACAGTCTTTGCAGAGAAAAAAAGTGTACGATTTTTCAGACTTTGTTGATGCGGTGCGGGAAGCGAATTCAAGAAAATGCCATGTGAAAACTATGGAAGTCAGTGATTTACCAGTGTGCCATTATAATCATAAAACGATATTAAGCTATGTTTAGTTCCCTACGAAGCATATTTTTATTTAGTTTGTTTTTCTATGATTAAGTATAATTTTTAACAATTTTATTCAAAGTGATAAGACAACTTTGCTTCCTGTAAAGATCTCAAAAAGAGTTTCCTTATATTCGATAACTAAGTATATAATGAAGATATTATGCAGCTCTTACTTTTAAGCCTTAATTTTTTTAATCCTTTAATTTGTGAAACAAAAACGACTGAATTAGTTATTGAATAAAGTTAGTTTTAAATCAAGATGCTATAGAAAGCTTAGATGCTCCAAAGGAACCATCTTTTGTTACTCCATCCAAGTAATTATGTTACATTCTTATATGATTTTTCAAGTTAATAAACATATAAACAAATTATAAGACTACTTTATTATTCCAATCTCAATATAAGATTGTAAGAGATACTTAGCATATCAGCAGTAACAACACACTTACTCCGGTTATTCTAAGCAGGATGTAGAATATGTCATTGAAATCGTACTAAGAATAAACGGTTTAGTGTAATTTAAAACGTTTTTAATATAAATACAGGATTTATAAATACCAGATTTAAAAGAACCTGGCTTAGGCTATACATAACAAAAAACAGAATTAAAATAACTTATTAGAATAAGTGACAATAAGTCAAAACGTGACGAAAACTTTAAGCGCGATTTACTCGAAACTATGCAACAGGTACTTACTGCCAATATCATAAGCACGGCAGATTTCTAGCCCGGTTTTAACTTTTCTCTTACATAACGTACATCACCGTAACGCCATCTAGCGGGAGGTGCGTTACTATTACCATAAGAGGAAAATTTTCAGCAGTCACAGAGAGGTTTGCGTTTTCTAAACAAGAAACAAAGAAAATCAAATGAGCAAAAAAGTAAATAAAACAAAAGA